>VXAV01009776.1:212992-230901 GCA_013399715.1 Alectura lathami
TAGCAAGAGTATGAATGAAATATCACCGAGTTCACTGTGCTTCAGAGCAGACCCCATGTGAGGAATGCTGACAGCTGTTGGGATAATTGCGAAAAACAAGCAAGAAAATCTCAGTCAGGTTGTGATACCCCTTAGCATTTCACATCACATTCACTAAACCTGGGAAACAGAGGCTGAAAGGACATCTGCTGCTGCAGAGAGAGAACCAGGAGGCATGGAGGCATCTGGCTGGTGCTGTTAAATACCAGCGTTCACCCTCAACATGCGCTGTAGTGAAACCAAAGCTAAGTGGCTAAGTGGCTAAGTGAAGTAGAGAGTAAGACAGAAGAGTGTGACATTTTTTGTATTTGCATGTGACCTATACTGCACAGTAAAGCGACTGCCTGTTTGAAGTCAATTTCTGTTGAATTTAGTTACTTTTTGGGTGGAACTGAGGATGGTGACTGATAAGTTTCATGGCGTTTTCACATAACCCTAAGAATAGTTTCAGAATGCTGTAGCACCTTGGGTCATTGCTGCTGATTGGTGTTACATTGAACTGTGGACTCAGTTCAGTTGAGATTTCATGAGTGTCACACATACCACACATCTTGGATGGCAAAGATTGTTAATGCACACTGTTAAAGTATTTAAAGTAGAAATCTTGAAATTAGAGAATTAATCAAAACTCTTAAAGCATTAATTTCAGAATAAAATTCATTAATTTCAGAATAAATGATTAGGATTGGTATAAATTGCTTTAAGACATCGGACACAGTTATGAGTGCTTAGGCTAATAAAATATCATCATGCTCTTTAGAAAAACGAAAACCACGACCAAATAGCTGCAGTAACTTGTTATCAACTGGTGATATAAAAGCCAGGGGAAATGCAGAGGGTTTCACATTCATCTGAATTAATCCTGATAACAACAAAAACAAGGCAAAGCATAAATGCAATCTATTTTCATTCAGTATTGCTCCAGCATTTAGTACATCAAATTATATAAAGAATCAGTTGGATTCACTTCTGACTCATAGCTTGGGATGCGTGCTGTTTTCAGGAAGGAGCACCTGTGCAACAACCTTAGGGTAGCAAGGCCAGAAGAGTGGATCATGGTTCCTGCTAAGAACAGCTACTGTATCTTTACTAGTGTTATGAGTCCCTTGCTGTGCGGGTGCAAAAAGGGCTACCTGTTGTCAGTTACACTCCAAATAGAGATTTTTATCTGTCCCGTACACAATGATTTTTCGGGCAGCGTAGAGTACATAGAATTAATATCTAAAATATCAATAATATCAAAAATATTGTTTAAATCATTACATTTATTTATGTGCCTTCTTTTGAAAAATGATGAATAATTACAAACACATTGAGATGAGTGGAGAAACAGCTATTAAAGAGATTAAAAAAACCCACAGAGTAACATTAAATACTTTAGAAAGTCAAATATATGCTGTTTACAAAGCATTTTAGAAATGATTTCTTACCTTATGATATAATCTAGGATAATCTTAAAAATGTGAGTCCCCATCCAGATACTTCGAGTGATCCAACAGGATTTGTGTTGTTAATTCCCTCCTCTTTCTCCTTGACGCTCCAGCTCGATGGGTCAGCCACACATTGTCTCCAGCTAATGCTGTCTGAAGTTGCAAGGGTTGGCTTGGAGCAGAAAACTTTGTTCTTGCACCTGGATGTGTGCACTGACTGACGGAAAGGAGGAAGGCTGGCAGCACAGCTTTGGCAGCCCAATAGTGAGTACTGGAGAGGTAACATATTCAGCAGGACTGCCCTGGCCAGGTGTGAAGCAGTGTAGTCTTAACTTTAAAAAGCAGATATCTTCTTACATAATAATTATTTGTATGAAAATATTTCTGTGTTTCTCCTAAAAGAGCAATGTTATACAAATGCACTGTAAAATTATGTATCAGGTTGTATTCACTGTGTAATTTTAGGAAGCCTTGGAATGACGCAGAGCCTCATTCAGCATGTGGTTTAGTGTGGGTGTTTACTGTGCGATGTGTATATTGCCACCTTCCCTTTAAACTTCAGCTGGGGACAGAGTGAGGTAACACATGACTAGAAAACTCCACCCCTAAAGCAAACAAAAACAGCCAAAATAGAAATGGAGGTGAACAGTGCCCCAGAAGTACAGCAGTTGTTTAGAGAGAGGCTCTCCACTTCCAGGCTAAAACACTATGTGTGAAACGGTTTAGGGACTTTTCCACAATGAGATCTTCAGATCAAAGCTCCCATTAGTCCTAGGGGGCTGCCTGCGCAAAGGGTTTGATCAGTCACCAGCTCATGGTGACCTTGCTTGAGTCTTTAGTCCTACCACCTCTCCAAAAATCACAGGCAATGGAGCGGGGGGCTTTGCATAAACCTCTGGCTTCATGGCGGTCTTGCGGAAATAAAATGGAGACCTGGCACGCGCCCTTCAGCAGTGCATTTGTTGATGGCCACGTGAAATATTAAAGAGTGTTCTTGGGGAGGTTGGATGAGCCTGCCGAGGCCCACGATGATCTGTCTGTGCTGCCAGTAATTTGTGGGCTAAACAGGCAAACTTCTCCTGGGCTTCACATGTATAGGAAGCAGCCACAGGGGCAAAGGCCCTGTTTGAAGAGGCAAGAGCTCCTGGACCTTGCTCTGTTTCTCACCCCTGCATTGCCAGCAAAGAGAGAGACCTCTGGCAACCAGAGCAATCGATCTTCATTACCTGAGTTGTGAGAAGACTGTGAAGGCTGCAGAAAAGGAATTTTCAAGTATGGTACAGGAAAAAAAAAAAAAAAAATCCATCTACTTGATATTCACTTTCTTCTCTTTCTAGGCATTTCTTTCATTGCATCTGCTAGCTGGCCACCGTGCCCAGAGCAAGGATACCGCATTTCATATACTGATACTACAGAAGCCGCATTTCATGCTTTGCAGGGCGGCAACATGCTGTGGTGCTCAAAGATCAGGTCAGGGTGCAGAGCATGTAGGACCCACATAGCCACAGGCAGCTCACAAGCTCGTCTCTAAATCATGCCAAGCTCGCCAGCCACAACAGAGGGATGGTGTTGCTTATTTACATAACTCATAGGCATGTGCACTAGGCCTGGCAAGACCATGCAAATTAATTCCTGCTAATGAAAGTTTGGGTTTTTTAATATCTCGCTTCTGCTGTGTGTGAGCCCTCTCCGTCAGCACTTTTTATGCAAATGAATTGGCTGTCATGCCATCAGTGGCTTTGGACCTTCATTGCTGATGACCCATTATTTACTTTGTGGTAGTGACCAGAAGAATTAGGACTCTGCTGTGTCACTCTCTCAGAATGGGAAACATCTCTGCGATATGTAAACACTCCCCAGATTGAAAGATATTTTAGACAGGATTTTAGAATATAAGGCCTTTATGCTGCAAAGTGCATTTGACTAGCTTAATGGAGGAAAGCAGCTCCACTGATTTAGAAGTATGAAAGCCAGGCAAATGAGGATGTCTTTTCAGAAACTGATTGCAGAGGACAGGGACATGGTTTGAAAGATGGAGACTTTCAGATGGATCATATATATAAAGATTTTCTTCTCCAAATGGTGTTTATTTAGGCTGTGGTCCAGAGAAGTCAAGTTTTCGTGAAGAATGAAAGCCATGTTAACATGTGTGTTATGAAGTCTGGAGGGTTGCACCCAGGAATTAGTCTTCTACATTGCCCATCTTGAGGCACCCGCATATTGAGGCACGCAGATCTAGAAAAAGCACGGTTCAAAGGAAGGTGACAGATGTGTTTGGCTGTGACAGCGAATCTCATATTGTTTAGAATCTCTGGTTCCTTTGTGAAGCACAAGGTGGATAAACAAAGATATAAAAGAAATTATCAAAGGATAATATCAAACAAAGATGTTATCGAAGGATAAACCTTCCAGAAACAAAGCTGGAAGGTTTAACCAGACAGGCAGGAACACTGGAGAACTGTGTGCTTGGTGTAGAGGTTAGCTGTTCACATTAGGGGGACACCCCAAATCACTGTAGATAGCTAGTAACTGAAGTTGTAGCAATAGTATTGGTGACACATAGGTTTCATGAGAAATTGAGTGTTTTTCTTTTTTTTGTTTTCTGAAATGAATGTTTTGGAGCATATCCTAACAGTTCCAGTAATGGCCAGTCACAGGGATCTTTATTTCCTCTGCAAGAAAAAAAAAAAAAAAAAAAAAAAAAAAAAAAAAAAAACNAAAAAAAAAAAAAAAAAAAGAAAGCCTGACAGCTCTCAGTTTCACTCAGATGTGGACCAAAATCACATTTTGAAACCTGAGCATTTTTCACAGGATGGATTTGTTTTCCAGCCAGCCCTTTAAATAATATTTCTCAAAGCTGTGTTTGACAAGCATGATATTGCTAATATGGCTCCCACTGGTATGTCATCCTTAGCCAGATTTTCATAGAAATGTCTGCGAAGCAGAGCTATCAGAAAGATCTGCATATGAGGTGCAGACACCATCCCTTTTGGAAAACTGTCTGTTTGCAGGGCACTAAAGAACAGTGCCAAGTCAATGTTAAATTGTCATATGGGAAATGGTTAACAAGACAGCTTTCCTTTCTACTGTCTCTCTAATCTCTGCCAAACTAATCTACCACCTAAGACTGGAAGCTGAAAATCTAATAAACAGGTCCGCAGTGAACGATGCACTGTACCTGTGCCTGGAGCAGCTCCCTCTTCATCTTTGTTCACCAGCACTGTGCCCTCCCACTACCCAAGGGAAAAAATAAAATATTCAGATTGTTATTATTTATTTAGAGGACATAAAAAAAAAATCAAACCAAGTCAATATTTATCCATCTGCAAAAAAAGTCCAGAATATGGCATACGCTTTATTCAGGGTAAATTAGTAGACATATGTCTTAGAGAAATGCCGTTGTTTTTGATTTATTCTTTTGTCTTTCTTTCAGTTAAGCTTTCCTCAGGTGTTTTTCAAACCCCAGAGATTCTAAAGCTTATGCAAAAAGTCTATTTTTTACTAAACCACATCATCTTTTAAAAATATACGGGAAAGATGAACTCGTCTAATAACAACCTCAGAAAATAACTATAGCTGAATATAAATAAAATTAAATTTGCACAGAGGAAAAAGCCATTTCAAACTATTTTTTCCATATAATCCATACCACAGATACTCAATAATTCAGTGAGCTTTCAGGCAATATAAGTCAATGTTGACTCATTAAATGCATTAGCTATAAAATGCGTCTCTAGTAGGAAGGATGAGAAATGGTTTGCGTTCTTCCCTTTTCATCATTATTCCTTAGTGGTTTTAGTTTTAGGCTTTGGTTTATTCTTTTGTTTTTACATTTCATACTTTATAAAGAATGTTTTACAGCAACTTTGGGAGCTCCAGTGAGCCATTAAAAAATAAACACATTTTCTTCCTTACCAGAAACCTGACCAAGAGCAAAATTGTCTTGGTTTTACTTAACAGAAATGCTGACAGATGCTTAATTAATCCTTTGGAGACGGCCAACCAGATGAAAAAGAGGAAAAGAAAACTGGTATGGCTAGGAGTGAGGAACTCTCTCAGCCTGGTAGGGCCAAGTTGTACTGGGTTTTTATATGCAAGTGAGAAATAGAATAAAATCTGAGGAAACAAAAAGTTCCAATGGCATTTATTTGACAACAACATAGAGTTCATTTCTTCAGGTAATAACTGCATTAATTTAACATCTTCCAGCTGAAGACCTCACAATACTTTTTGAAAATGAATGACATGTCCCAGGTAGAGCTCTATAAATTAGGTGACAGCAAACTTGCTGATCAGAAATGTCACTGAAGTCTTCCTGAGGAAATACTCCTCTGCGTGCCTCACGGTAGCAGGAGCCAGAGCAAGGTGCCGTATCTCTGATGGATGTGACAGTCAGTGGGGCAGTGTTGATCTGATGTGTAGAACAGTGGGCACAGCATAGAATCATAGGGGAACCCACAGAAACGGAGCTACTTTTCTGCAGGATCGTGAACCAAGCCTCATTCTTGGCACCTCTGCAGGATGCCTCTTGTCCAATCTTTTTTTTAAACTCTCCTGGTTTTTCACCATGGATCATAATTGGGATTCTTCCCATCTTGCTTGGAGCTTATCTTTTCAAAGAAGGTGTGACAAAGGAGAATGAGAGGTGTGCTGGAAAGTCTCACAGATGCTCTGGGAATTACTGCTGTCAAAATGTATGCAATAATAACTACTATGAATGTGTATGGTAACGTGGGGAACTGCGGGACTGCATAGGAAGCAGGTCATTGAAAAAAAGTTCTCCTGACTTGCATGTTCTCTCTGCAGCCTTCCTTCCTCCACTGACACGTCTCTGCCTGGGCTTTCTACAGCAGTACGTTTGCACTGAGAAGACAAAACAGCTCCCGGGAGAATAATGGCCAGCTCACCTGGCATTTGAAGCAGAGATTGCGGATATTTTCCAATACAGAAGGCTACCATTCAGGACCAGTCCTTTAAACTGATGCATAGCATCTTCGCTGCCTGTCCTTAAAGCATCACTGAGATCCATCATACTTGTGCTATTACTGAAACTTGGAGTTGGGCTCAGTGAAACCATAGGCACCACCTAAGAAATTCTTACTGACTTCACAGTGACAAAGCTGCAGAGGCAGTGGCATCCAAAATCCTGCATAATCCATGAACCAGATAGTTTCAAAGGCAGATTAGATTTTAGAGATCCGTTTGTAAAGATAAAGTGAACTTCAGTAGAGGTGTTAATGCCTCTCGTTTGTGCAAGGGCTGTCACTTGCAGAAATCCTGTGGCATCAGAGTGCCAAGTTTTCAGCCTGCTAACTGGATTTCTGGCATTGGCCAACTATCTTGTTAGGGTGTTTGAACTTAATGGATCCTAGCTGCTGCATATGGAAAAGTGAAACATCATCCTCTGATGTGGTGGTTGTGATCCATATGTGTAGTTTCAGGTGGGATGATATAAGAGAACACGGCTGTCAAAATTTAGATGATGTAGGAAATTAGGTAAGTTGGAACAATTCAATAAGTAAATAGTTAAAGAAATAAAAGGAAAACACCCCTCAGGCAATACATTTGGCTCTTGGCATATAACTCAATGAAAGGAAACTGGATAACACAAGTCCCAGATGAACTGATTTTCTTGGTTATCCACATGTTTTTCTTCACTGTCACATATGGAACAAATAAATAACATTGTTTTGTCTGGTTAACTTAGATGAGTTGGCTAAGCTATGAATCCGGGATGCCATTACAAGTGCATTAGGTTGGTTAGCTGCTCAAGAAGGATTCAGAAAAAGAAAAACCCTGAAGCCCCTTTCTTTGCTCCCCGCCTCTAAAAAGCCATTTATTTCTTCCTCTAATGCCTCAAGAATTATTTTCACATTCTTTTCGATTAGTACTTCGGTGTGAAACCATTGTCTGCAGTATGAGTTCAGCTGTTATCTACTCCCTAAAAAAAAATTATTTCCACATTTGCTATGTAACATTCTGACAAACAAATAACACCTGCAGAGGATCACGCTCAATAAAGAAAGGAAAGAAAAATAGGTGGAAAGCATGAGAATTCCACTAATGCTCAGTGATTGATCTTGTTAGTACGCATAGTCTGTCAGAGCACATTGCCCCAACACAAGCACACAGCACCGACGAACCAGCAGCACGGGAAAGAAATGCATTTCTGTATAGATCACAGTCAGACACCCTCCCCCAGCTTTCTGAGCCGAGCTTGATTGTCAGCATTATACACACGCTCAGACAATGCTTTCAATAGATGCCTTTTTGGAAGACAATTGCAGAAAGCATGATAACGGGATTTGTCACCCTGATGTGGCTGCTGTTTCAGCAGGCATTATAATAATGAAAGGAAGTTTTACTAATTGAAAATGTGAATGAAATTCAGCTGTCTTTTTATTTTAATTCTTTTGGATGAAAGCCAATTAAGATCATCTGTCTAATGCATCTATTCACCCCTACTGCAACAATGTGTCAATTATAATGGATGTCTAATAAACTCAGGCTTCCCAGGACAGAGGGCTGAGCTTACAAAACAACTGGTGAGAAACATCATCATATACCTGTAAAACATTTTTGAAGGACTGGCCAAACCCTGCAAATGGCTGAGCCTGTTTTCCACCTCCTGCCTAAGGGAAGTTAACTCACACGTACCCAGCGGCGGGTGATTCAGGCACATCTGCCTCCTCCCACCGCAGTTCCGCAGTAGCGGTCCTCTTCAGGCACGACACGGGGTCTAATCAGCCGTATGCAAGGCTATTAGATATCTGTTAATTTAAACAGCACACATCCCATCAGTGCTTCTCAGCTGTGCTGGGGTAAGGGCTGAGCCCATCACAACGATGGGGCTGCTGGGGCTTGCAGTTGTAGCAGTGCTCAGCAAGGAGGGATGGTTGGACAACAGTCTGCAGTGGAGACTGTGGTCATCTGCTGCTGGGGAGCGTTTGTGGGGCGAACAAATCCAAGCGTGACTCACGACCTGCATGATTCCTCTCATTTCACCTCTTTGCTCAGGTGTTCCTGCAGCAGTTCGTGGTCTTGTGCCCCAGGAGACATCTGGCTCTCGCTAGGCTCTGTCCTTGCTGACATGTGTGGCCCAAAGGAAAACTGGGGATGGTCACCCTGTGTCCACTGTATACCTGTCAGGTTTTTGCCACAGAATAGCTCTTGTTTAGGTGTGTAGGTGGAAAGCCTTTTAGTGGCATTAAATGCTCTTCTGGAGCTCATCTTGCAGCTCAGTTTGATATATAAATAAGCCAGTTCACATCACAGAATCACAGAATTGCATGGGTTGGAAGGGACCTCAGGAGATCATCTATCTAGTCCAACCCACCTGCGAAAGCAGGTTCCCTACAGCAGGTCACACAGGAAGGCATCCAGGCAGGTTTTGAATATCTCCAGAGAAGGAGACTCCACAATGTCTCTGGGCAGCTTGTTCCAGTGCTCCGACACCCTCACAGTAAAGAAATTTTTTCTTAAATCTGTATGGAACTTCCAGTCCTCCCGTTTTTGCCCATTGCCCCTTGTCCTGTCACTAAATGACCTGATGCACTTTCTCACTGATGTAAAGTGATGACAAGATGCACTTTCTCACTATGTAAAAGCCAGATGAGAATTAAGTTCATGTTAAACATTAAAGCTTGTCTCCTGCTGTCCCCAGTCCTTCTGTGTGCATCTCTGCCACTGCTTTTAATGCTTTTGTAGAATCCAAGGCAGAGCAACACGAGCGGGGGTGCCAGGAACCTGATTAAACTATCTTTCAGGAGAGGAGAGTAAAAATGCTGTAAATTTTAAAAGTTAGTAAAAATAATGCCACCGCAATCCTCTTGTGTTCTTCTGCAGATGTTCTTGACTATGATTGGACTGGAAGAAACTCTTGCCTAAAAATTTGGGGGAAGACTGTAGTCTACTCAAGGATTAAGCTCATCCAGTCAGGCAGCAGAAACCCTCCATGCACTTTCCTGCTCAAACAAAATAGACAAGATGCAAAGAACAAAAAATTTGCTCTTTAGTACACGAAAACCAGCTCCAAGCCAAGCATTAATTTCAAACGATTATCCTGCAGACCCCTACAGCCATCTAGAACCTTCCAGAGTCTCACTGGTCGTTTATAGACAATATGTAAACAGAAATGAGACAGAGTGAATTGAACCTACTCCAACAATGAAATTACATGGCCAGCTGTGGGTCAACCAGAAAGCCTTTTTGGCTGCAGGCTGCACCTATGAAAGCAGAAGATGCTTTGGGAATGAGAAGCTCAGAGAGAGAAGCAAAGAGGCAAAGCCAGTAACAGCAGGAGCCTTGCTCATTTAGGAGATTTTTACATAAGTCCTTCCTGTTATTTCATTTACAACAGTAATGCGGGATTAAATGTTTCTCTTTTCTATACCCCTGCATATGCTCCCATTGACATTTCTGATCAAGTCTCCAATTTAATTTATATTTTTCATTAAAACCACTATAAAGATTATATAAATGGCTTCATAGGCAAACTTCATATCTGCTGATGTGGTGAAAAACTCAGTCTGGAAATCACCAGCTACATCTAGCCTCACCTAAATTGTTAGGCATCCGTATTAATACTCCTTTTCCAGGCTTAGTGCATCAGGCACCTCCTGAATTGCTGTCATATGGTGTTCCATAGGGGCACTTCCTTATTTTTTTTTTCTGTTGAAACTGCCCTACCTTCATGACCCTACTAAATATTTGTTAGGTCCTAGACAGATAATATTTACATTGTTTCAGGGGAAAAAAAAAAAAAAAAAAAAGAAAAAAAAGAAAGAAAAGAGAGAGAGAACTAGTTTATTTAGGCTATCTTAGGTGAAGTACATCAAGTACGTCTTTGACCCTGGGTCTTCTGTATCCTGTATTCATTGATAGATCTTTTTGGTTCAAATAAAGCAAACTACCACCAGCTCCTATTTTTGGTTTGTCTTTTTGATGGTCACAGCACTTCAGGCTTTGCAGGTCTTCTGGGTGGGAACATCCCACAGGACACTGGCATGAAGCAAACCCTGCTCTGCTTAGCTCTGCCAGCATAACAAATAATAATAAATCTGTGTATGCCCAGTGGTGGCAACTTTCCCAGATACCTAGGTAATGGAAGGAACTCAAATTGAGATGGAATTCTATACCTTTTGAAATTAAAGAAAAGATTATAAGGATCCATGCTTTGGGTTTAGATCCTGAAAGTAGTACACAAGACATACTCCTACAGTGAGGAATTTTTGGTAGAAGCATTGCAAGACCAGGTTTTGAAAGAGAACAGTGTGCCTTTGTAGTACTCAGTAGAGAAATATCTCTTGCCCTTTGCCCTGTCTCCCCAAAACTGACAGAAAAAGTCTGGAGGGCTCTGTTTGACAGTTTAGAAGGTGTGCGGTGCAGACTGGCATTACCAGCTGATCGGAGGGGGAGATTTAGGGAGAGGGGTGATAAATTCAATGCAGTGTAATGAAAAAACAATCTTGCAGCAGCATTTTGGGTGGATATAATTTTGCATTCCTCAAGACCAGTGAAAATACAGAAAGCTTTACTATGATCTGGGCAATAGTTTTAGAAACTTGTTGGGATTGCTACAGCTGTGTCTGAAGGATGGGTCGGTCTAAAGCATAACCTAGATGTTGTTGTCTAGAGAAAACCTGAGCCAAGCATGATGGTGGATTATGCATGTGAATGACTGACAAGATGGAGGAAGAAGGCTATGAGGAGGATTTGGGACAGAGGAAATGATTATTAATGGTTACTACCATGATCTGTTATTTAGCCTGTCTATTGTCTGCAAGGTGTGGTGGAGCCATATGTAGTGATAATGCTGGGTATAAACAAATAGTTGTAAACATACTTCAGGAAAGGTGAAACACTATGTGCTATCATGCAAATAAGTATTTTAAGGGTTTATATTAGGATTATACTTGTGGATATTTCGTTAAGTAACCCATGATCTGTAATTTTATTTTTGAGAACAGAAATTATCATGTTACATCACAAGTCTGTGCAGTACAGTATAATTATGTTATAGAATAAGGGAGTCATTCTTCTTCCCTTCAGTTTTCCTTTCTTGAGAAAATACATTGGAGAGAAAAAAAAAAAAAAAAAAAAAAAAAAAAAAAAAGTGAAGTCCTTTGTTAGGACTTTTAACAGTTTCTCCAGATGAGGGACATTCAATTTACTTTCCTTGCAATGCTATTTCATGATATCTTTTATCTTCCTAGATTGTGACTCTTCACAAGAATGTATCATAGAAGCAGCCCGGGACTGCAATTTGGAGAGATGGTGCAATCCCTGAATAGAAAGGCAGAGAAACAGAAGTGAGTCTGGAGAACAAAGAGAAGGAAAGGTAGCCTGAGCATGATTCACCACCCACTCTCTTGCTCTGATACCTGGATAGAAAAAAACACAGAGCTTCTAAAGAACATGTTGCAATATGCTACTCTGTGAGTAATCTGACTGAAGGAGGTGGTTGCCTAAATAGTTGCATCCCCTAAATCCTCCACCAGTCCAGTGTCCTGCATTGCCGCTGCCCATCTGATTTATTCATCCCTTACCTGTTGGGCAAGGCACATGTTCCTTGGCAGAGCCTGAGCTGAAGGTGTATCTTGGCTGTCTCCTGCTGCGGAGGTGTTAGGGTGGCATTTCTTCTTCAGAAGCCTGAAGAAATACAATGACTCCAAGCCTCAGCCTCTCTGTTAAATGCAGATGAAAGTGGCAAATACGTTTAGAAAATGCCAGCAGGGAAAAGGAGGGAAACGTGAACAGACCGGCACAGATAGACATGTGGTGCAGTTGCGTGAAGTTCTGATCTGCAAGAAACCAGACGGAAAATGAGTCAATCTGCAATGAGGGAAAGTACAGCTCCTCCTCCACATAGCCCAGTTCCTGGGCAGCAGAACAGCACGGACAGGAAAAGAGACATCTTCACCACAGGGACAAGACAAGGCCGCGCTGCCAGCTTGGGAGGACAGAGAGGTGCTGAAGTGCTGCCAGCAGCGTGGCTAGACCTGGGCCCTCCGTCCCCCAGGTAGGCTGACAAGGATGGACAGGAGGACAAATGGGATGGGGCAGGTCTGTACTAGTTACAAGCCCTCCTCCTGCAAAGCCACACTTCTGCGCCATGTAGGGGATGGAGCAGAATCAGGAGGCCTAGCTTCTAGCTCTGTCTTTGCCCATCCTATTTATTTTTCCAGCCTGTTGCTTCCATGTCCTGCTGGGTCACTGAAGCAAGAGTTTCTGCAGCACCTGTCACAGCAATACCCTCAACCTATTTAGTACCTCTAGATGACACTGTAATACAGATGAAATCCAGAAATTCAGTCTCAACAAAACACGTGTCCCCTTCATATTTATTAATAATTAATATCAACTTTCCTTTTTATAATTTTAGTGGTTTTGTGAGAATAGAAATAATTGTTGCTGATTATTATTTATTTAAGTGATGACAACATGATTAATAATACTTCAGGATGGGAAGGATTCACATTAAACAACCAAGAACGGGGAGATATTATCTCTGTTGGTGGCAAAGCTCATAATACGCAGGCATTGGAAAAATGATAACCCACCTGTAGAGGAAGGATGATTAAAGACAAATATACATGTGGCAACACACAGATAAAGCAGATCAATATTTAGGATATAAAACAACCTAAGAGCCTGGTCCTGTGAACTCCCCCTAACAGAAGCAGTCTTTGTTGTAGTCCCCAACGTAGGGGGTAGCTGTGTGCCCAGGAGATGGGTTTGTAATCTGCATGTTGAGGAAAAACAACCCATGGTCAAACTCTTCCTTGGTAGAACACCAGTCTCAGCCATAGCTTTACCAAAGCTAAAGTCAAACAGTGATTTCTGTATTTAAAGAGTTACTGAATTACTGAGTACTTGTGGTAAAGCTTAGGCATGTTTTCCCCTTCCTTTTTTTTCCCTGTTAAAGCAAGCATCTTGTAGAGGTCTGCTTTCTTGTGATAGCAGTCGATGCTAAAATCCCAATATTTGTGAATGGTCCCACAGTCAGAAGCTACTTTGCTTCCTGCATCTTATTTCCATCTCGTAATAGGAACAGAAAATTGTAGAGGTTGTCATAATGTTTCCTCAGGAAAAAAATGTTGTTTTTCTTTCCCCAAAGAAATTGGAATTCCTAAGATTTTGATTATGAAATTTCACTGCGATGCCTTACACATCCAGCCCTGTGCCTTCCTCATGCTTGTATTCTCACTCTGCACTTCTCATAGCACCCAACATTTTTCCCTCTTTCTGGGACAGTACGCTGTGGAGGCAAAGTCAGCTACAAGCTTGGCCCATAGAGAAGAACAGAAAATAAAGTGGTAGGACATATTTAACTTTTTCAAACATCTCACTTTCCTCATCTAAGATTTCTAATTTTGGACTTACTTGGTTCTTAGTTTGCTAAAACGTCAACATTTACAAGTCCAGTTTTTCATACTTGCATGAAATACTCTAATAGAACATTTTCTACCAGCTCTATTGAACTGCTGCCTGGGACCTCTGAGCGGCTCTTTGAGTAACTCACTGCGTGAAACACAGGTGTCCTTCCTGCATTCTTCTCATGTCCCTTTACCAGAGACTGAAAAGTGGTTCTGCCTCCCTGCTGGGGCTGAAGCCTGTATTAAACAAGATGCTGGCTGCCTTCTGGTGAGAACTTGGTTCAATATATGGTCAGTTGTTAGAAACAAGATGTTCATGCTCTGAGCAACCTGATCCAGCTGTCCCTGTCCATTCCAGGGGAGTTGGACTAGATGGCCTTTAAAGGTGCCTGCCAACTCTAACAGTTCTATGATTCTATGATCTTATTTCCATGCTTTAAGAGAGAAAAAATTTCTACACAGGCAAATTTTTTTTTTCTATTTCTTTTTATTTCATTAAATGAGGAGCTATGGAGCTGCAACTGTGTTTGCCTTTTGGTTATGAATGTGTGGGATAGAAATGGAGTGTAAAACAATGGTCAGGTTAAAGAATATTTGCCTGTGTTCTCTTTGTGTTTATTCTGTAAAAGATTTCTGTATGTTTCTTCCAGAGATTTTTCACGGTAATTAGGCCTAATTCTTTAATTGCCTCCTCCTCCATCCCTAAAAATGCTGCTGCTTCCTAGTGATTCTGGATATAACATATGTTGCCGGATATAAACAGGGGGGCCTATTAACACGGTAATAAATTTGCACGCTCCATAAATTCTTGCATCATTCATAATCTAAAATAAAAGATGAGAAAAAAATGCTTTGATTTGTTGCCTTTGTACTGACCTTCAACATGTAGATTTATACGGCAGAAAGCAGTGTTTTGAAACTCGCCAATCCTTTAGGCTGGGGAGAAAAAAAAAAGAAAGAGCCTTTTTATAATTTTTTTTAATGGAGTACAGTTGGTCCATCAAGTTTCAGTTTCATTTTGAAATGTGCCCTGGGAGAATGTGCCGTAAATGCCAACATATTCAGCAGCATGAACTCAAGATGATATCAGCTTGTAATGGTGTTCTGTTGCTAGTGAGTTCCACCAGCTCCCTTTTTTAAAAAGTAAGATAGAAGAAATGGCTTAGGATTTTGTTTATCGTCTGTTTCCTCAGAGGAGCAGAATACAAACTATTATCTGCTTGCCTAATCTGTGGTGCCTTCTTGATTGAAAATTGTCAGGCAGGGCTTTAGCTGGTGCATTTACTGTTGACCTCAGCCAACAGCAACATGATTTCCTTGCTGACTAATGTAAATACAAAGCTGCAAAGGACGTGTGTTTTGACTGACAAGCAGTAGGTACATCTGTCTCCAGAGTTCCAGATTCTTAAGGTTAGTGCTCAATAAACTGTGCAGTTGCCTTCTTGCAATAAACATAATTCATTCCTCCCAGAAACACATTCAGTTTTAAAAGTTGCTTTGTGAGAAGTGACAGTATTAATAAAATTATGACAACATATATTATGGGACAGATTCGTAGGCAGTGTAAATCAGTACAAATCAGCTGAAAACAGCAGACACGTTTCCACCAGCTAAAATATAACCCTGTTATCTTGACTATATTAGGCAATTTGTTAGAATATGTGATAAAATGTGTCTAAACAGTACAGGTAGGGTAGGAACATGGTAGTGACTTGACAAAGCAGCTCCAGAGAGAAGGCGCATTTTTCATGATATCAGAAGTTAGTTCCCTTGGTGGAGATAACAGTTAGGGTTGCACCATGTAACCCTGTACCTGATTACCTTCCATACAAAAAACCCACCTAATCTCTTTCTGTTGCTATGCATCATTATCTTAAATATTTTTGTAACCGTTTCATTACCATCCCCATCCCATTTCTCAATTTTTTATCTTAACAGTTTTGTCTGACATCATCAAACTGAATATTAATCTTGCGCTCTGCACAGCCTTTAATAACTACCCTTGTGTCAGAAACTATATCTGTAATAAATACACTCAATCTGGTGTATTATTAACCACTGAGAAGGTGCCCTGGTGCCTGCAGCTTCTGCAGGGACGTGGAAGAGACTCTGGAGTTTTGAACAAGCACCTCTGAGGACCAGCCACCAGGTTTACTTGCTGACATTTAAAAATAATGGAGTTGTTTACTCAGTATCTTTTTTTCTCTCTGAGCAAATAAGCATAAAAGATCCTGTTAAGGTTTTGTTTCCAGAGTGATGCTCTGGGATTTTTATTCCTCTCCTTTTCCTCTTTTTTTTTTTTTTTTTTTTGAAAGTGAAAATTTATTATTTTTATTGATTGGCCAATTAGAAAAACTGGTGCTGCTTACCTGTTAGAATGGAAGGATTCGATTACAGAGCCTCAGGAGCCAGCTCCGGCTGAGTCCTGCTCTAAAGAGACATGAAAGGATACAGTGGCAGTTAAGTCTCCTGGCACATGAAGGAGTGTAAACCATTGATCACAATACGAAATGCTGAAAACTGAAAAGGAATCCAATTTATTCTAAATAAAACTACTCTGTTCTCCAGTGACAGATTCCAGAGTCAGACACCAGAGAGGAACTGACAGCAGATGTTTTAGAGCCAAGACACAGAGAGGCTGAGTAATAGTATAGAAAAGAAATTGCTTTGAACTTCACCCCTGCTTTAAATACTTCAAATCAATAGGGTCACAGAGCTCTTTAATAGAGTGATGAGGTCTTGCCCCAGCAGATCTTCACAGTGACAAGTTGATGTGCTTCCTAGCAGCAGGGTCATAAAAATTTCAGGCTTCCCTCTGAAAGGGGGCTTTGTATTAGTGGGGTCCATTTGGAGTAACTCCCTTGTATGGCCACTCTCAAAAGCTGAGCCCTAATAGTCTACATCTAAATGGGACTGACCTCATGAATTACCTCAAGAAACTTAATCTATAAACTGGCTTCTTCTTATGCAGACTGATGAATTCTTGTTTATTCCTAAATGGCTGTCACAAAACCTATTCATCAAACTCTTAACGGGGGAGAGAGTCTCACATAATCCTGCTTCAAGTGCGGCACCATTAAATAATCATTAGACTTCATTGCTGGTCTTGAGACCCACTCCAAATCCACAAAGCAAGCTTTTTACCATTCATCAGAACTGCATTTAGAAGAGATTTTGACCTGATAAAAAAGGGTGTTTTTTGTCACTATCAGTTTCATGGCTGTGCTCTTTCTCTTTCAGAGGCGGTGGTGGGGTTTATTTTTTTTTTTCCCTTTCCTTAACAAAAGTAAAAGAAAATAAAGGCAGATGGCCAACTCTTTCCAATATCCGTTTGCTTTATTTGAGCAGTTTAATGTAGTGAAACAGAGTGAAATGTTGCTACTTGCTAAATGGTAAACAACGCCATTACCCAGAATTCAGCAGCAGACTGATACAAAACAGGGTGCTGGTGATTAATTAAACTGTTGTTGTAATTGTAATGCATGATACATAATAGATAGTGTGCTGTGTATTTTAAAAGCTGCAAATTAGCAAATAATAACTTCTCTACATAGCACATCTCCATTCCATGCTGTTAACGCACAAATAATCAAAAATAAAAGGTCATTACTGCTAACTAATAAAAAGAATGTCTTTTGATTTTCCTTACCCTGTAACCATGTGCTGGAGGAGCTGTATATCATGGGGCACAGTTCACACACCCCTGCAGGAAAAAATGTGGGCCTTTTTTCTCCAGTCCCTCTTGGGTGCAAATGTACCATATTCATTATTAATCAACAGCAATGAGAATGATCAGGCCAAGCTGCGAAATTTCAGGATCTGGTTCTGAGCTGTTATAATCCCAATTGTTACCATCATCATTAAAAGAGCAATGTTCATGTTCTGCAAATAACTGCAGGTGGGTGCCCTTGTTCACATGGCGAGTTCAAGCGTGGCTGAAGCAGAGAGGTAGGCTGAGGTCCCCTTCCCTATTCTCTGTGCTACTGGAGCAGGTACTTTAGGTCCAGCCTGACAGCGTTACTTGTAACAGGACAATGCTTGTCTTGAAGTTTAAACACCTGCT
>VXAV01009776.1:230953-268100 GCA_013399715.1 Alectura lathami
TGAATGCCTAGCCAAACTTGGCCTAAATCCCTGTCATGTATCATGCTTGAGCTGATAATAAAACAGGCTTAGCCTGCTGATTTTTTCCTCTGTTTGCTCAACATCTGTCAACCAGGGCAGGATGCTCTGACTTTGAAGGTCATCTCACTTGCCACAAAAGTCTCAAAACCTGCTTGCTTAGGAGCGTGCATTTCTGCTGGGTGTCAGCCGGGATGCTGCAGCCTCTCATCCGTGAACTGCCTTTATACAGTCTTCTCTACACAGTGCAAAAACCAATGTAAATGTTCGAGGTGTAAATGGACATTGCAAAACTTATAATGGGCAAGGTTTTCCTTTCAAAGTTGCAGTGCTCCTCTGCCTTCACAGCCCGGCTTTCACCTGTGGGGTTGCTCTTGTATGGTGCTGAACCTGCAGCTGGGAGTCATTCAATGGCAGAACTGTTCCAAATTGTTGCTGCTGCTGCTGACAGGCCAACTGTGAAGGATAATTAATCAAATGGAATAGTTTGCCATTTAATTTTAATCACATATATAAAATAATTATTGCAGAAGAAAACCCCTAAAAATACAAACCACTCAAACCAAATAGGGCCACTTGTGATGCTTTCAGTTCTCTATATTTCTTTTTAATACTCAGACACCTTTAATTAACTGGCAAGTGATCAATGTGCTATTTTTCCTCTTTGGTGAAGCTTTTTTCGTTTCCTAACACATGTCTTAAGGTACCCTATCTACACGCTTACGTGGGTGCTTAGTTTCTTCTCAATTCTCAGCTACTGAGTAAGGGAGGAGGTAGTCAACGGGAGATTGTAGGGGATAGAGGAGAGAAATGAAGTACAACTGCTGCCTGTGTTTACAGAATGAGGTTCACAGGATTATGTGTCTCAGAGAAATTTAATAAGATTCTGTGAGTACGTGATGTACTGTGCTGTCTTGTGTGCATAAGAGATGCACACAGGTCTTGACATCCATATTTATTCATACAGGATTCTGAAATGGCATGATTTTAAATATAGCGTGAAATCCAAGGGTAGGAATAAGGATGGAGGGTGATAGTGGAGGCTGATGCCTTAATTAATGCAAAAGCTAACCCTGACTTTTGAGAAATGGCAAGTTCCCCTGCCTACACCCATGCTGCTGCCATCCCTTGCAGTGCAGAGAGGTGCGAATCCTTGGCCAGAATGCGAATAGTGCTTTAGCTGGGCTGAATGCTGCTGTTCAAGGGTAGAATAAACATCCATCTGCTACCCTTTATATCCTCCCTGCCATTTCTGTGATCCAGGGATGTGCTGTTTACCCATGCTCTTTAGTCTCCTTCTCCTTCAACTCTTTCTTTGATTCCCTCAGTGAGGGATGTGGGAATGCCTGTAAAATCTTTTATGAATATTGTAAGTTCCATCTGCTTTTTGGAGTGCTATTGTGATGCTTGCAATATTGTAAGGGGTTAATTCCAGGGAGAGCTCACAGCTCACAGGAAACAACAGGTTGCGATAGGAGACTTGGTGATTAATTTGTTGAGCAGGCAACACAGAGGGTGCTCTTAAGTTTTACCTTACTTTACTCAGAAGTTTTGCTTCAGATGTGGAGTACTAAGGGTGATAATGTGGTGGAAGGCACAGCAGAGGAAAAAGAGAAAGAAAAATTTCTGTGACTAATAAAGCAGAATTAAGTTGAACTGTAGTTTGAGGACTCAGGTGACATTTGCCATGATCCATGTCCGTCTCTGCTTCACTCTGTGCAAGGAACTCCCTGAGATGCAGACCGCCACTATTTGTAGGTCTCTAACTTGGAATTAAAACCAAATTGCCTCTGCATTGTCCTGTTCTTCTGTCCTCTGATCTGGTGGATTGGCACTTTCTCTTCCCAGCGTACTGAGTTCTTCATGTTTCCAGCACCATCTACGTTCTCATCTGGCTTCCTACCATTCCTCAAGTCCAATATCTGCCAGAAGTACTACTTGAATTTTTGTCCACCTTCTTGCCTTACCTCTCTCCTTCTGCATGAGTCTTGTATTTTATTTTAGGTTAAAAATTCTATAAGGAGGTACTGCATTAGCCTACTGTTACTGAATTTGCCCTGAATTTAGTTTGGAGCTTAGGTTAGTCAGTGTTTCCTTACCATTCTGTTTTCTCAGCTGTGGTTTAGATGGACTAAATTTTCAGTTTTACTTTAACATGCTTCTTATTCATTAGCCTGAATGGTGCATATATAGATGCATGTCCACGTTTACAGACTGTCAGCTTGCTGCTTGTTTTATACAATGGCCTGGGTTGGAAGGGACCTCAAAGACTATCTAGTTCCAACCCCCTTGCCATGGACAGTGTTACCAACCACTAGATCAAACTGCCCAGGAAATATAATGAAAGTCATACGCAATTAAAAAATTGCTGTTTCTTGGTAGCTAAAAAACTATTGATATAGTCTTTTCCAACCACTTTATGAACCAAATATCGAGTTGGATCATGCTCGCTATGATTAAGTGATTTAAGGAGTGGATAATAAGATGCATCATCTTACCAACAAAAGCACTGATTTGCTCAGGCATGTGACAGCTTCAGGAGAGAGCGTTGACTTGGAGTAGGAAATCAAAACGGTGCTGACCCCAGAAGGCAGGAATGCACAGGTTCGCCTTTGCAAGCGGAGAATAAAGGTCTGTTTCCAGGTCCATGAGAACTGTTAGTGGAAATACCTGACTAAATTAACATTTAGAGTACTGTAAAACTGTACAAAATGAACTCAGAGCTTTGGTTTGATCTCTTCAAAATATTACTGAAGAGGACTTATTTTAATTTATGCTTATGCTTATTTTAACCCTATACCCTATACCTCATAAGGTACTTCCAATGCAGTATAGACCTCTCCAGTACAATATCCTCACGCTTATAAGTCCTGATGGATTCCTCATTCACCTATATAATGGCTGTAGTATTTAGTTTCTCTAACTCCATCGTCTGTTCTTCCTTCTGTTCTACTATTTTAATTAAAAAATACTTCATACTTTTCTTTTTCTTTTTCTTTTTCTTTTTCTTTTTCTTTTTCTTTTTCTTTTTCTTTTTCTTTTTCTTTTTCTTTTTCTTTTTCTTTTTCTTTCAATAGGCTATTTCCAAAGACATTAACCATTTCTTTTCCTTATTTCTGAGTTTTTTCCTTCATAACTATATAAAAGATGGTTAATTTTCAGGAAAGTATTACTGCCTATCCAGGAAATAATCTTGAATTCTACATCCAAAAATATTAAATTCTTTTGGAGGATTCTCCGCATCACTTGTTGTATCTGGTGTCCTGCCTGTACAAAGATGTTGTATGTGAAGGTCTGGTATATTATTACATTGACATGTCAACCTCACGCCACCTCAAAGGAATGGGCAGGGAAAAATGTCTGAAGTATTTATATCAAAATATTTATATTACATGCTATATAACATATACTATTTATAGCTATATATATAAGTATGTTGCATATTATATAAAAGTATATTAAATAGCGCTTATATTAAATGCCAAAGTACTTATATTAAATGTAAGGAAATGTTTTATTTGGTAAAATATCTGTTAGATAATTGGAATATAATGCATTTTGTTATGTGAATAAAGTTTGCATGGATTTATCAAGACTTTCTCCAAAGCCCCATATTACTTACTAGATAGCAAAGGTAAGAAAAGAGTAGAGAAACAATAATCTTTTATTTTACAATGGAGGGAAAAAAAAGAAAAAGGAGTTTCATTCACCTTGTTTAGTATTGGACTCTCATATCTAGATCAGTGTCACTTGTTTAGTTCATGTAAGCCCATGAAAAAAAAAATACTAAAGAAAAGAATGCAACAAAGAATTAAGTGGAAAATGATATATTCAATCTTTTGCCAATCCAAAGTGACTAAATGCCCTGATGAAACCAGGCTTATTCAAAGTGTCATGAGAAACAGCTTCTTGGCCATTCCGATTTCATACTGAAAATTTCTCAGATTCCTGTAGTGTTAGAGATTTCCATAGAGTATGATAGCATGATAAAAGTACTAGATTAACTTTATTACTATTCTGTGAAATGCCTGGTATGCTGGGAGAAATGAATTTCCTCACTTTCCATCATACCTTGCTCTTTGGATAATATTCAACAAAGGTGTAAGTGCCCTAAAAGGTTGGTATCTGGAAAAATTAGGAGGTTGCATGATCATGACATTCTCTGTGGAGAACCTGGTGTGTTGTTATGGACATCTTTTCTCCCTTACTATGGACACAATTTCTTTTAAAGGCCTTTTCCCCTGATTTTGCTCAGCTGTCATGCTGGTTTATAGATGAGTCATAAATGATGCCACAGGAGTTAGGACGAAAACTGAAATTCCTGGCGTGAACATCTTATGCTCATTGTAAAGAGTGATCATCTAAGACATAACAAAGTTGTGAAGTCTTAGTTTAGAGATGTGTGGGCAAAATAAACTAAGGAAAAAAAAAAAAAAGTGTTAGCACATTGGCATAGTCAAACAGCACAAATATTTTTGAATCAAATAGACTAGATTATTAGATTATTTTGCACCTGGGTCATGGCAAACCACACTATCAGTACAAGCTGGGGGACGTGAGGATTGAGCAGAGCCCTGCCAAAAGGGAATTGGGGGTACTGGTGAACGACAAGCTGGACATGAGCCAGCAGTGTGCCCTCGCAGCCTGGAAAGCCAACCGCATCCTGGGCTGCATCCAAAGAAGTGTGGCCAGCAGGGCAAGGGAGGTGATCCTGCCCTTCTGCTCTGTGCTGGTGAGACCCCACCTGGAGTGCTGCGTCCAGATGGGGAGTCCTCAGTACAGGAGGGACATGGACCTGCTGGAGTGTGTGTAGAGGAGGCCACAAAAATGATCCAGGGGATGGAACACCTCCCCTGTGAGGGCAGGCTGAGAGAGCTGGGGTTGTTCAGCCTGGAGAAAAGGCTCCAAGGAGACCTGATAGCGGCCTTTCAATATCTAAAAGGGGGCTATAAGAAAAGAGGGAAGCGGCACTTCAACAGGGCCTGTTGTGATAGGACAAGAGGAAATGGTTTCAAATTGAGAGAGAGGAGATTTAGGGCTGATATAAGGAAAAAAGTTTTTTTATGATAAGGGTGGTGAAGCACTGGCACAGGTTGTCCAGAGAGATGGTGGAAGCCTCGTCCCTGGAGACGTTCAAGATCAGGCTGGACAGGGCTCTGGGTGACCTGATCCAGCTGATCTAGCTGTAGGTGTCCCTGTTCACTGCAGGGGAGTTGGCTGAGATGACCTTTAAAGGTCGCTTCCAACTCAGATGATTCTATGATTACATGATTACATGATTACATGATTACATGATTACATGATTAGATTTGGCACCAACACAAGAGAAACTGAACTTTGCTTGCTGTGAATACTCTGCTTCACCATTTGAGTAGCTTCATCATTCGTATTTGTGCTCACCTCTTTAGGAAGAGGGCAGCCACATGAAGGTGTGAAGTCAGGGTTTTGACTCCTCCTGGATGTCTTCATGTCTTCATTGGCCCTGGCCCCCCACTGGCAATGAGACACAGGGCGTTGTCACTGTCTCGATAGCTGGGATAGCTGGCGGCAAGTACACAATCGCTCTCATGGAGGGCCTGTCAAGACCTCCACTCACATCACTGAATGCTGATTGCTGTGATTGAACTAGCTGTTGCTATCAGATCTCTTTTTCTGGGTTTGAGGGCAGAGACTATTGGGGAGTTATGTGTCTGGACTGGGGTCAGAAATTAAATAAATTTTGTTGATCAGGGAACTCTGCATGACATTGAGTAGAAACATGAGTAAAACACTTCCAACATGAATTTACTGGAAAAATCAGACTTAGCCAATCTTAAAATATTTTTGACAAGCTAGTGGTTCTTTGTAGCACTAGCTGGAACTTGCTTTGAAGTGGCTTTGCTGCTTTTTTATACTACAAAAGCTCAAAGGTCAATAGATTTATCCATTTGAAGGTCTCTGTGATGAAGTCAGCTCAAAGCTTCACTCTGTTTTACTGCTTATTCAAACGAACATGGGGTGGCTGCAGAGGTTAGTTAGGAGATAGGATTACAGTGTCTGCAGTGTGAAGAAGGTGCACCTCTGAATATCCCTATTATGGCAGATTCCATGTGAACAAATGACCCAATTCATGAACTACCAGGCTTCGGTGAGATTGCCGTGGTCAAAACAGAAGTCATCCAGAATTATATCTGCACTATTAATCACTAGTATAAAAGTATTATCTACTGTCAGGTTTCTGTGACCTGAGGGACTCAAGTCATCTAGGTTAGACCACTAGTATCTGAGAAACTAGATGCCTGAGAAGTAATTTGTGCTGAAAATTGTATTTCTGTTTCTCTACTTCTTCATGTGAGCATAACCTTTTGTTTCAGGCATGAATCCTCTTCTGCTTATCCATGTTACTTTGAGATCAGACAACTGCAATGGATTCTACTTGCAGCTATTCCTAGAGTGAATTTAAAAGCTTGAGCTATCCCACTTATCAAAGCGGGATACATTTAACACCTCTGTGCTATGAACCGCAGCTGTTCCCTGTGGTCTCCTGGGTAGGATTCAAGGTGATGGCATTGACCTTTATAAACCTAAATGGTCTGGCCCAGCTTATTAGCTCCTTCTCTCCATGCAATACTTACACAGCTGTAACTGGGAAAGGTTCAAACTGAAAATATTTTTGGATAATGCATTGATTGTGTAAGAGCCAGGACCTTTTTTCTTCCCTGCTAACTCTTCGAAGTACATAAGGTTTGGGGGGGCATTATGGAAAGGCATGAAACAAGGAGTTGATGGGTTGTTCATCAGTATGGAATAAAACATTGTGAAAGCACATTTCTTCATGATTTTTTTGCTGGCATGGAGTTTTCACTTGAGTTTGACAGAGTTCAGACCATTAGTCCATTGGCTCAGCAATTCATTCAGGAATATAGGAGAGTATAATTTTAGTTGTGGCACTGGAACAGCAGCTATGTAAGCACTATCCTGCTATCTTAAAGTCTGAACTGTAAAGGCAGCTAGCCTCCAAATCTGTTTAGTTGCTACAACAGAACCTATTTCTCAGACTTCGTGGTGGTGTTATTATGCCTGGGGTAATGGGTAGCAAAGGGAAAACCAGCTGCCAAGATGCACTGATCTTCCCCAGGAAACTTTGTCATTAAAGATCATTGTCTTCTCAGTGCCTCAGTGGGGAGAAGACTCATAAACGCAGGGCAACAATGAAAAAAGCTTCATTTAATGTCTGTTGCAAAAGCAACTCATTCAATTGCCTAAAAACAGGTGCTTCTAGAAATAAAATTCATTCTTCCATTTCATAAGTGTTATTAATTAGAAATCTAGAACTCTTGGGTTTTAAAGAAAAATTAGCTAGACTTGCCCCCACGAAACCCTGTATTGTTTTTGGTCATCCTTCACTCACCAATTCCTTCTGGAGCTGGGTGCTTATGTAATCCAGCGCATCCATCCCAGCATGCAAAATGATTTCAGATCCAAACTGGGGGTGGCATCCAATAAGCGGAGCAGTTTCCAGTCTCAAAGTTACAGCAGGGTGGTTTCTCACCATATGTAACTTCTCTTAACAGTGAACAGCATAGCACAAAGGCACAGCTATGCTTCATATCTATATTTCAGCAAAGGGACTGGACTACAACTGGCTCTGTGAGGTTGGGAGTTGAGAAACGTGTCAATGGGGAAGCAGAGGGTGAATTTAGCTGGGCCTTGGAAACCTGATAAAGGAGGTTTGCTCTTTATGAGCAGGGCCTGTCAGACTGTGTCATGTCCACTGTGTTTGTGATGGTGCTTCATAACGCAGACTAACATGAGTTAGGAAAGGGAGGGAAAAAGTAAAGGTATTATCTGAATTCAATTGCTAATCCCACAGGATTCCTGTTTTGCTGCTGGATATCAGGGGTCTTTGACCTACATAGTGAGAACCCATGAGCCTAGACAAAAGAAAAATTGCACAGAGCTTTCAAGTTACTCAAGTTTATCTGAGTAGTAACAACTCCTGAAGGAATGACAGAAATGTTTTTTTCCTTCCTCCCTTTTCTGTTTATAGCTCTGACCTGCACTTCTTCAGCACTTCAAACGAAGGCAGAAACTGGACTTGCTCTGCCTGGGTTTTGTTATTCTAGGTTGCTTGTGTGACAGCGGAGTCTTCTCATATTGCTCTTATCTGTGTTGGCTGGGAGAGATGTTAAACCTCAGAGCCCTAGGATCCCACGCACCATCAGAGCAACTATCATAGCACAGGTTGGCCTCCCAAGATATAAACAAATCTTCCAATATCAAAAGGAAATAAAATACAGAGAATGTTAAGATCTTTTGATGGTTTTGTACTGAATAGCTTCTCTATAGAGTGTCCTGGATAGTGTTCCTCTGATAGGCATGAGATCATATCAAAGTTGTATAATATGACAGCCCCTAAACTTGTTTTTAATAATAATATCATTTTAACAGTGCACTTCATTCCTAGAGCAATTTCTCTTGCTAAAACAGACATACCTAGAGATGTCTCCTAGTATATCAAGCACAACACTGGTTTACAACATCAGTGGGTAAACAGTGAAGGATTTAAGTCAGTGTTAGAATGAATGGAAAATATGTGCCATGGAGCCTGTACTTTTCTGTCGTTACTGAATAGCCAGCACTCTTGACACACAAATGAGCCTGAGGCTGAAAGCGTGTAAAGCCCTATCTCCTCTGCTACGATTTTCCTGCTCACCTAGTAAGCTGTCATCACTCTTCAGGTAGAGTCCTGAATTCAGTCTATTTTTAAGCATCTAAAATACAGACCATGCTTCTCTGTAGTTCCCCTGTAGTCAAAGGAGAGAGCTCCAAGGTCATTTCAGTTCACTTAAACTTTGAGTCACCCTGAGGAGCTGTCTGACCCTCTTAAGACCACAGAGGGACCCTGGGAAGACATAGCTCCCAGCCCGTCAGCTGAGTGCAGGTTTTTTTCCTGCGTGTGAAGAGACTGCATCTCCACCAGAAGCAAGACTTTCTTAACCCCCTCACTACACTCCAGCCTTCCTCTTGTGTGATTACAACAAAACAAAACCCCTGAGATGTAAAGTTAAAAAACACGTGGACATCATGCTAGGAAAGCGTGTATGCACACTGTGCAGAGTGGAGCAGAGACGTGCAAGTGGCATGGCTCCAGGATACTCTCCTCTGCAGAGGGTGGATGCTCCCTGTTCTGCTGTGGTGCCCATTCACAGCCAGATCAATCATCTTTACTGTCCTGGTCCTGCCAACTTGGGCACTGGAACAGAAAGGTACAAAACCCGAATTGCCTGTGGCTGTTTTGCTCTTTAAAAAAGAGATACAAAGGTTGCATTGACCTTTAACAGAAGTCAATGTTCCCCTCAGGGTAAAGTTGTAGTTCTCAAGTTGCTCTAAACTATTCAGTCCAATAATTCAGCCCAGCAAAGCTGGCAAGCAGTAGCTAGTGGGCTGGAGACTGCCCTTATTATGCCCTTATTCTGGGCTCCAGTGGTCCTGACTCACTGCCCCACACCAGGACTATGCCTGCAGAGTAGGGATGTCAAAGATGGTGTCTGATTACACTGGTCAGTATGAACTCAGGCAGGCTACTCTGAGCTTCTGTGTAACTACAGGAGGAAGCAAGATTTTTTATATGTACGTCTCTTGCCTGTCCTTTCTCTGTTAGTGATTTCATTGATCTATCCAGATGGAATCAAAAGAAACATTCTTTAATAACTGGGGTTGTTTAATTAGAGAAAAGGAGACTGAGGGGAGACCCCAGTGGTCTCTAAAAGCACCTGAAAGGAGGCTGCAGTGAGCAGGCTGTCAGTCTCTTTTGTCATGTGACAAGTGCTAGGACACAAAGAAACAGACTGAAGTTGTGCCAGGGATGGTTTAGACTGGATATTTGGAAGAATTTCTTCATAGAGAACGTGCTCAAGCATTGGAATGGGCTGCCCAGGGAAGTGGTGGGGTCCTTATCTCTAGAGATATTTAAGCAATATGTGGATGTGACACTAACGGACATGGCTTAGTGATGGGACTTGGTAAATCAGATTGACGGTTGGACTTGGTGATCTTAGAATCATAGAATCACGTAAAGGTTTGGCTTGAAAGAGACCTTAAAGGTCATCTAGCTCCAACTCCCCTGCCACGGGCATAGATGCCTTCCCATTAACCAGGTTGTCCGAAGTCCCATCCAGCCTGGCCTTGAACACTTCCAGGGAGGGGGGAATTCACAGCTTCTGTGGGCAGGCTGTGCCAGTGACTCCACACCCTCATAGTGAAGACTTTCTTCTTTATAGCTAATCTAAATCTAGCCTCTTTTAGTTTAAAGCCATTACACCTTGTCCTGTTAGTACATGTCCTTGTAAAAAGTAAAAAGTAAAGTAAAAAGTCCACAGTTTTCTTTTAAGACTCCTTTAGGTACTGGCAGGTTGCTGTAAGGTCTCCCTAGAGCCTTCTCTTCTCCAGGCTGAACGAGCTGATCTCCCTTAGCCTTTCTCCACAGGAGAGGTGCTGCAGCCCTCTGAGCATCTTTATGGCCTCCTCTGGACTCCCTCCAACAGCTCGATGTCCTTTTTCTGCTGGGGGCCCCAGGCCTGGATGCAGCACTGCAGATGGGGCCTCACGAGGGCAGAGCAGAGGGGGACAATCTTTTCCCTGGCCCTGCTGGCCACCCTTCTCTTGATGCAGCCCAGGATGCAGTTGGCCCTCTGGGCTGCAAGCACCCATTCCTGGCTCATGTTGATCTTCTCATCAACCAGCAACCCCCCAGGTCTTTCTCCACAAGGCTACTCTCAGCCTTGAAGGTCTATTCTAATCTAAATGATTCTGTGATTCTGTGATTCTGTGATTCTTGGCATCTATGAGCAGGGAAATCTCTCCATTGCTGTATTACTGTTATAGAAAGGCAACAGGATCCCAGTTAAGTATCTGTTGCCTATAGTTTCAGATTAAAAAAAAAAAAAAAAAAGGAAGAGAGAGAGCAATAATATAGCCCTTGCTCCATTACTTAAAAAATAAAGGGGGGGAAAACCAACAAGTATACTATGTTGCTATGTTCTTGGGAGATGGAAGCAATAATTGTTATGACCAATAGGTTTCCTGATGTGGCGCGAGTGTGGACTCATACATTCCTATCTGCATTAGACATGGTGTTGCTATCAGATCAAGGGAGGTGATCTTTCCCCTCTGCTCAGCACTGGTGAGGTCACACCTGGAGTGCTGAGTCCAGTTCTGGGCCACACAACAAGGAAGACCTGGACATACTGGAAAGAGTCCAATGTGGATCATTAAGATGATGAAGGGACAGGAGCATCTATCCTATGAGGAAAGGCTAAGACAGCTTGGGCTGTTTATCGGCTGAACAGTCCGAGATCAAGGGGCATCTCCTCAATGTCCATAAATAGCTGAAGGGAGGGTGCAAACAGTATGGAGCCAAGCTCTTTCCAGTGGTGCTCAGTGCCAGCACAAGCAGTAATGCGCACAGACCAAAACACAAGTGGCTCCCTCTGAACATGGGCCTGAACATGGGCCTGGGCACTCTGTTCTGGGTGGCCCTGCTTGAGCAGTGGTTGAAGCAGGTGATTTTCAGAGGTCTCTGACTTTCAGAGGTCTCTTCCAGAGGCCAACCTGAGCCATCCTGCGATCTTGATTCTGCGATACGTGTATATGAAAACTGAAGTCCAATCTACAAAGAAGATTCTCTAACCTTCCCCTTTACCAAGTTATTCTAATTCAATTTTGTATCAGTTCTCTGATTACCTTAAACCCAACCTGCTGAAATACCACCAGTTGCTCCAGCTATTATAAAATTGTCAGCCCATTTTTAGAGGAATGACAAAGTTCCCTGCTGTCCTGAGGCTGGAGAGAGGCCTTACCACATTGCTCCACATGCTGGCAAGGTGGCAGCCCTTTCTGCTGTAGTGAGGGGCTCATCATTAACCTCCCATTAGTCCCTATTTTCCCCTCTTCCTTCTCAACTGCTCTAAGTAGCACACAAAATAGGTTTTTATAGATACCAGGTAAAACTTTGGTCTCCCTTTCACTGAAGTAGCTGCATCAGGATCAGAGACAGGCTCACAGGCTTTTTTTCAGAAGAAAGAAAGGTGTGTATTTTTTCTCCATCACGAAACTTTTCCTTGAAGAGATTTTGTTATGTTACGATCCAAGTCCTGCTATTTGGCACAGCAAGTAATTATTGTACAGTTACTGATTTTCTGACTCACCCTCTTGCAGATCAGTTCTGCTTCTTCGGATTCATTACAAGCCTCAAGGAGCTGAGCAGAAAAACAGCATGTCCCACCTTCACATGTCAGATAGTAAAGCTTAGTCATGCAGCTTAAAATAAAGTAAGCAAGGGGCAGATGGCGAAAAGGACAAAATGTGGCTTATTTAATCTGCCTGTGTTTGCCAGGAAGTAATTGTCTTCTAGGCTCCAGAAAACAGAGTGCTACCAGAAGACAAACAATGAAGCCTCTCTTTCCAGGCCACATATGACATTATTTGTACAGCTTCAGCAGGAGCCTGCAGTTAATTCAGGGCTTTCAATAAAATTTACATTCACCATATGTAGAGGATAAAATACCTTCCCTGAACTGGGAAGCTGAATTGACCTGCTTCCCCTCCCTTGTGTGATCATTTCACCCAGAGAAACTGTAATCCTCTTTTGAGTCCATACGGTAAAAATTTCTTTAACAAACAGCCTCTCCAACATAAAACTGTTACGTGAGGAAACAAGGCACTAAGTGGTACAATAACTTGAAACACACAATACTGTCAGAAACAATGACTATAGGCTTGACAGGTTCTATCAAACCAGTACCAATTTAAAGCTTTTAGTAAGTCCAATCATTAATGTATGCAGAGCTGTTAAGTAATGAGTCAGAGTAACTACTTAGCTACATTTTGTTTTGTACTGACTAACCATGAAAGAACAGCTCAAATGCTGAAGTACAGTTGCTGCTTAGGTATTTAGTTCTGAAACTATCCTTGAAGTTTTATTCAGTAACTTTTAATGAATGAATGTTTACAGGGTAATTCTCCACAGGGTGAAAGATTCTCTTTCTCACTGCAGACAAACAGAATGTGTTTTAAACCTACCATAACACTGATGAGAGGACCAGCTCCTGAGCAAAAACAAGAAGAGGGACAGCCTGAATCAAACTACATGTATGAAAAACCTCAAATTCCAAATTCTCGGAATATTTTAGCTCTTAGACATTTTTAACCAGGGAAACCTTCTGAAGATGCCAAATCCATCAATGTGTTCTGTTTAAAACCCTTTTGAAATCCAGAGAGGACCTGGCAAACCCTAGAGGGTGCTGCATGTATTTGTACCCGATTGAAAAATGGCAGCTGCAAGGCAGCATAATTGGAGAAAACAGAACATGAAAATGTGATGATCCTTTCAAATTCGTTGTATGCCACAAAATTTCCAAACGTGAGCTCCAGTGGTTTCTAGAAGTCTTTCTAAAACAGAGAAGGAGATGCAGAGAAGACATCTGCATTTCTTAGGGTAGGAAGCATTGATCTTGTGAGGAGACACTGGAGCTGAAATTCTTATAGAGGAAAAGGCTGGTGAGTGGGGAAGATGCTCCAGGAATATAAAACCATGAAGATATCAGATGAGGTTAGAGTAGTACTTTCTTTTACTCAGTAACACTAGAAAGAGATCAGTTTATAAAAGACAGAAGGAAGCTGCATGCAAGCTTGTAGAGACACAGATAGCTTCAGATGGTTCAAAGAAAAGATGGACAAATTAATGGACGAACTGCTACAAACAGATAACAAGTGGAATCAAAAGACGCTCCTTCTGTGGTGTGTAATCCACTGGCATCTCAGAATGGATTAGAGGCTGGGGCCAGGCATCTGCTGCTGTTGTTGGGGCAGAACACTTGGGCACATGGACAATTACCTGGGGTCAGCTGGGCATTTCTTTTTTACTGTTCTGGTTTTTCTGGCTGGGTGTTTCTCAGTGGTGGCTATAAATATTGGTATCTATATATATACAATCTTAATCCTGGGTCTCACTTAGTTGCTCCATAAGGCCTTTACCTACCTCTGATTTTGATGTTAAAATTCATCCAGTGTTTAAAGATTCACTTCTGGGCTTGTCTAGAGGCAGGAATAGTTTGAAGTGAAGAAGAGCTCAGAGCCACCTTCATCCTTAGCCCTTGGAAAGCAGGCTTTTTTCCACCTGTTTCATCTCTGGGGCTTGGTTTGTGTCTCTACTTATCTTTGTCTTGAAGAAAAGGAGATATAAAAGAAAGAGCAGAGGTACTTACCTGCAATATAAGTCCAGAGATGATAGTTCTGACAAGATGGAGTCACCATTTCAGTCACCTAAGTCACACTTCTAGCCTTAACATTTTCTTTGTTTAGTATTCTTTCAGCATTGGCTGTTGCACAACAGAGGAAATAAGAAAAAACAAATGGATCATCTCAAGAGAAAGAAAGAGGAAAATAGTAGCACAAATCCTGACCACGTGTGAAGACCTGGGTTCTGGCTTATTGGCTGTGCTGTTCTTATATGTTACGTTAAACACTCTTCAGATAGGCTCAAAGACCTTTTGGATTGGTGGCTTGGAAGTCAGGCATTTCAAACCCATGTCATGAGCTAAATATCTGGAGAGTGGCCAAATTCCTTTTCCATCTACATCGGTGTGTGCCATACCCTTGTTTTAGCAGGATCCATTGGGTAAGGTAGAAGTGCTTCTGAAAACAAGGCTTTGGAATCAGATGATATGCTTGCTCATTGTTATTTCGTGACACTTGCACTGAAATAGAAATCTGTTGTGGCTGGTATAAATATATATTATTGTTGCTGGAATGCAATTTTCTAAGCTGTAAAATCACTAACATAAAGAGTTATAAGAGAAATCCCACAAGCATAATCACAGTAAACAGTCTTTCCTGTAAAGATTAAAAATAATAGCCGAAGATTTCAAAACTGCCTAGTGGTTTTGGTTACTGTAGGTGCCAAACTGCATGAATGTATTAAAATCAGAAAGTATTGGGGACCTGGCCAATGGGACGAATCTTGATGCCAGTTTCTCGGGTTGGAGCTCAGAACATCCATCAAGTTTGCACTTAAAACTCTAGAAACAGCAGGCAGAGGTGACGATGGAAATCCAAAAAGTATTCCTCCAAATTCTGCATATTTAAATGTTCCTTTTAATTCTGCATTTGAAAGTCATAGCGGTGAGGTAACATGAGAGAGGTGTTGTTGCTTCATCTGAGCCCTGTCCTAGAAGTCAAGTGTCTGCTCTGCAGTGCGGTTTATTGTACTATAATTTTTTCTCTTACAAGGGATAGATCCATCCTTAGTTTACTCTTTCCATTGCTCCTAAATGCTGTGCCTCCTGGCCTGATCTTTCCAATGCCTTTCCGTGTCCCTGTCTAATGCAACTTCCTCCATGGGCCAGGCAATATAGCAAAGTCCTGCTTTCTAACTTTAAACATTCTTTGGCTCCCTTTCCTCTGTGGCTTTCCAGATTTAGATTGAAACTAATAGTAAAAGATTGGCTCCAAAAGCAGTAGCAAAATCAAGGAAGTATTTGGGGTTATCTTTTTTAATAGAGGCCTGGAGAAATGGCAGGTTTGCCCTTGCGATAAAGAAAAGCATATTAATATTACCTCAGATTTTCAGTTGCTGCTGTCCAACTCCTCCCCTTTAAATTCAGGCACCTCTGTTTGTAATTCAGTGTCTGATTAGCAAAAGTATTTAGTAAGCTAATATTCACTGTCCACAGCAGGAGGCTCACACAGCTTGGCTGATGAGAAATGAACTGCCTGAAGCTAGCTTTTAATGGCAACTAATTTCCCATATTTGATACTCAGCTCAGCCAACTAATATCTAGCTCAACCGTGACAAGACAATCACAGTTCCTTTTGAAAATCCTTTAATCTGGGATGCAAACCAGTGTGCTCAAGGCTATAATGAACTTCTGAGATTATGTACTGGCTATTTTAGAAGGAGGAATATTTTCTCTTTCCTTTTTTCTTTCTGTATCAGAAAGGCTTAAGAATACAGACTTTCATAGTTTCCTGCTTCCATGCATCTTGCCTAGTGTGCAGAGATAATCTCCTCCTGAAAGTCACTGGCAAAAAAGTTTTAAAAGGTCAAGTAAACAGCTTTCTCTTCAGATAACCCAAAGGATGTGGCAGTTCACAACAGCACAACATCATAAGTGGCTTTTAAATCAATTGTTCTTGTTATTCTAAATGTGTTTTAAATATCTAACATGTTTTATACTGCACTGGCTTGGGCTTTGACAAATCCCATTACTCTCTGTTACTTTATCTCATTACACAGTGAATTATTAAATAGAACACTTAACCTAATTAGATATTATTGTCATGATACATACAGACATCTTGAAAAGAGTCATTCCTTTTTGTTGTTTTGACTAGTCCCTCGATTTTTTTTTCACTCTTATTCTGTGTTGTTGTCACTGTTTATTGTTGTTTCTTTCTTTGGAAGCATCAAATCACTGCTAAAAGAAATCGCTTTTTTTACCTAATTCTTTCTTAAACGTTTCGCAGATATAGCAATATATCACGTGTGATGTAGGTTTCTTAGAGATATGTCTGCACATATGCATACACAGAGAAAACAAAATTGATTCTGGGCCACAAACAAGTTTATTTTTTTTATTTTTTTTTTTCTCCTGTAGTACTGCATATGGTCATTGACTTTTATGGAGCAAGGTTTTAAACCAGAACACAGATTTTCATTTTGAGGACATTCATTCCAGCAGTGAGGAAATTTGTAGACTCTCCTATAAGTTAGTTGAAAGTTCCCACCCTGTCCCATGACATATGCCTAGTGCAACACATGGACATCCAGCCTGCTGTTGAGCCACACCAGTGGGCTCTCATTGCGATGACCAAAGTGTGCATCTGTAAAGCTGGGTGAGATAACTGCTGGCTCTTCTTTTCTGAAAATTATCAGATCTACAAAGCCAGGCTGGTGTATTTTATCAGTATTTTCAAAATATGGGCAGTCATGGCTGGTTAATTGGAAAAGATGCTTCCTATCAAATAGTACACTTTTAAATTAACAGACTGTCACTTGCAGATCTGCTTCAGATCACTTCATTATTATCCAGCAAACTTTCAAAATAAAATATTTATTTTCCTCAGTCACACTGCAAATCAGGTCAAAAATGTTTCTTGACATAGGAATAACTTGTAAGAGTTGCTTTGGCTATTTACCAAGCTGTCATGTTTATCTTTTCAGTGGCGTTTCCCATATTGAGAAACATGGCAAATACTGTAGACAGTGTTATTTTTGTGGGAGGGACTTTTCCAGTGTTTAATGATGCTAAGTATAGATTATTCCTTTTCTAGAAATGGCCCTTGTCCTTGTTGTGTTCAAGTAAACCCCTCCAAGATGTATTAACTTGTTCCTAATTCGTGCCACCTGAACTCATCTCTGTGTTGAGGATGCACTGAGGGCAACGCAGTTTCTTAGGCAAAGTCTCCATTGCAGCTTGCTTTATATGACACCAGTGGCTTCTCTGAGCATCCCTGCTCTTGCTGACCAACGTAGAGGCAGCAGTAGCACCTCATGCTTCCTCACTTGGACCCACACACGTATTCACGTCTGGAAAACATTCCCTGCCATCTCCACAAGACCAGGCAAGAAGCACAAGAGGTGGCGAAAAACCACATTTCCTGAAGGCATCCCTGAAAGCCTTGGGACATGCATCTCTGCATCATAGAGTGTTCTGGGAGTATCCTAATTCAGAAGCCAAAATGGACATCTTTCCTCTGATACATGTTTCAGTTAAAATATTGGACATTCCTCCAAATGCTTTGGGTCATTTACAATATATACTCTATAGTAAAATGCAACATTTTGGATGATGGTGAAAATTGTTATCGGCAGTAAATTGTTATGGACAGCATCGCAGTTTATCCCCAGTAAAGATACACCCAGTGTGTCACATCCTTGTTACAGTTGTTCAGTGTTTTTAATTTTTGTGACAAATCCTAGAGAATTTTATGTTTGTTTGTTTCAAATGTCTTCATTTGTTTCTTTATTCTTAGATAAAAATGAAGGAATTCCAGCTCTGCTGTCAAGATGACCTTCATTATTCCAAGTCAACTGAAGTCTTCAATACTTTTGCTATGCACAACATGCATGCTATCTATCACAACTGTACTTGTTGCAACATGTATATTGTGAAAAGAAAAATTGCCTGAATTACTATATAACTTTATTATTTTAGAAGGGATTTTTTTTTTAATGAATAGCTGTTGCAAACAGAATCAATGTCTTCATGCTCATACTTCACTGTGAAAATGAGAGAGGCACTGAAACGTGCATCAAAAGGGAGGAGAAAGTACAAAATGATATCAATCATTTTGGGTAAATGAGCTGCTCATGTTCTTATCTTTGTGCATAAAAGTGAGATTATTGGATCTCTTTAGCTATTTTATAACTGAAATTAGAAACTACCTTGCATGATAGTAAGACTCTTACCAATCACTGATACTTGGTGCTGCATGACAAATATCATCTCTATCTGGATGAGATGCTGTCAAAAACAAAACAAAACAAAACAAAACAAAACAAAACAACCAAAACAGAAAAAAAAAAAAAAAAACAGGCATAAGTATTGCCATTTCTGCAATCTGGAAAGCAAGTGTATTTTGTTGGCTAGACTCAGCCAACATCGGAAATTAACCTTGAAAAAAAAAAAGTGGAATGCTTATGACCAAATGGAATGCCTTGAAACCAAAACCCAGAGACTTAAATCCACAGTTTCAGTTGAAGAGTGGATTTTTTGAAGTACCATTGAATATCTGCAATGCAGCAGAATGCCAGCTCAGAGCTTGTTGTGATGAGCTATTTTGCAATATATCCAATGGTGACAGCAAAAAGGTGTTTTTATCAGGGACAAAATTCAGCTAGAATTCAAAATAAATATCAGTGTTATTAAAAAAAAGTATATGGCCTCTACAAATCAGCCTTTCAAATGACATATTTCTGAATTAAAAAGAGATTCCTAGGGTTTGTTTTGATGCTATATCTGCTTAATGTTACAAGTGCTATATATACATTGTGATATATGAGTGGGAAATGTTGTGTTTAGAAGAAAGAAGATTTGGAGAGCAGGGATCAGGAGATGGGGATGATGGGAATGGCTGGCTGTCTATGAAGTCCTAACCAGAGACCTTGTGAAGCAGCATGGTCTGTACTCACAAGATCCCTACTTTCCAATGGTCAGTATAAGCAATGCAGCTGCTGATCAGTTTTGTGACATGAAGGATGGTGATCCTCTTGAGGTCTGGTGTAAGTGGATAAGAGGTGTACTTCAGCACCAGAACCAGCAAAGCCACGTCTGTTCCAGCATTTTGTCCTTTGTGTTTAATCTAAAGTGAAGAGATGGAGGGTCCAGAGCCAGTTATGGAGTCGGCAGAGTGTCTAGAGCCAGCTAGTAGAGGGATCCTTATGGTCTGTATGCAAGTATATGTATTTTCCATTAAAGAGGTGTTATCCTAATCTGCTAGAGGGGGGAACAGGATGAGGCCATGGTGCTGTTTGTGTCTGCAAGTGCTATGTGTTCTGTCTGTGCTGTTGCATGTGGCTGGCCATGGGCACACACGTGTGTGTAAGTATTGTGTGCACGTGTGCATGCGAGCCTGTTGGGAATATGCACACACAGTCTCACCACCAGCTGGTCCTGGGGATATGGAACTGCAGCAGCCTCCCTCTGTCGGGCTGCTGGGTATGACAAGCCCTAACAGATGGGCTCTTCTTTGCCAGAAGGTCTCAAACCCATTTCCTAAACAACCAAGGAATGCTGGAACTGAGGAGTATGTGATTTACTTCCAGGATATAAGGAATTATGGCCTAATGGTTACGTATCCTTTTGTATCTCTTTCTCTGAAGCTAGCCCCTCGTACCACCACATGCTGTATCATCACTTCTCTCTTGGGAACGGCAGGCAGCGCTTAGCAGTTCTGTTTCAATAATGCATACACCGCACAAAACAGACACCACCACTGCATAACTTCTTCTTTTGTGATAACCTTCTTCATAGTGTTCCTCTTCCTTCAGTGTTGTCCTTTACATTTTTTCCCCCTGAATGCTTTGCTGGGATGACATTTAGATAAAGAGAGAGACTGTTGCTAGGTTATCTTCCCTGGGCTAGCTGGCAACTCCCATGTTCCTGAGCAGAAACACCTCTCTGGGCATTGATATTTTTGCTGGTTTCCAAAGGCAGAAACATTGCCAGCTTGAAGAAAGATGCTGCACCTTTATGGCTGTAGCAGAACAGGTTGAGGAGTGGGAAGAGGAGTGAGCTGACCGTGCACGCACACAAATTTTAAGACAGGAATAGCACATTAGGAAGTATCCCAGAAGATAGATAATAACTGCAGATCACCAGTATCTCATGACAGGGATGTATTGCAGCTTCCAGTTTTCCTTTACAAGACATGTCTGTTGACTGCTGCTTGCTAGATCCATCTTGGTTCTCTTCTTCCTTCAGAGCATATGAAAGATATCACAGAATCCCAGGCTGGCTGAGGCTGGCAGGGCCCTCTGGGTCCACCTGCCCCAGCCCCTGCCCCAGCAGGAACACCCAGAGCAGGGTGCCCAGGGCCACGTCCAGGCGGCTTCTCAAGGTCTACAAGGAGGAGACCCCACAGCCTCTGGGCAACCTGTGCCACAAATTGATGTACATCCATGCACACTTTCACTCAGTGAGTTGCGGTCTCTGATTTATTGCTATTTGCCTCACAATTCAAGAGATGAATGATTTCTTAATGCAGTTGTATCACAATTGATGGGTTTAACCCAGCCATACTCAGGTTCTACCATGCCTGGTTCATGGGACTTAGAGGATTAGACTCTCCTCGTATCACCCACACTTCTTCCAGAAGAGCTTGAAAATTGAGCTAATAGAACTGTTTACTCTGTAGTAACTATTTGCTAGGAGGAAAAGAAATGGGAGTTTATTGTAACACAATTTTTAGAGGAAATCATCCAATTTAGAATTAGATGATACTTGATAAAAATCTCCTTACAGGCATTTTGCCATTCTCTGTTGCTAATAAATTGCTTATTCCCAGCGTTGCAAAACCCTGTGGCTTACTGCTTACATATTACCACTTAAAACTGAGTACAGAGGTCTTTTTTTTCCATCTTTTTTTTTTTTTTTTTTTTTTTTTTCAGTGTAAGCAATGCAGCTGCTGATCAATTTTGTGACATGAAGGATGGTGATGTCATGACCTGGCAGGAACAAACAGTGACCACAAAAGATGGAAGAGAGGATCGAGACAAGGAAATAACCCACTGGTAATACAGCATTCAGTAAAAAAGCATGAGGGCAAAAGGTACAATTAAAGAAATCAGACATGAGGAGGAACAGGCAACTGTTATTTGTAAAATCCTGCAATTCAGATCTGAAACTTCATACCTCCCAGATTTCCTTTTCCCATCTCTCCTTCTCATATAGAAACATTACTTTTGCTCTTTGATACGGCAGTTTTTCTGAATATAAGATAATTTGTCTTTGGATAGTGGGGGACAGACTTCAGCCAGAGTGAATGGGTCTCGCTTCGCACTCGCTGAGAAGCTGCTCCAGCACTCTTTGTTCTTTGTGCAGCAAGAAGAACTGCTGAAAGACATCAGCTGTGTGGCACTTACCACAGCACTCGTGGTTGAGCTCTCTTCATCTGCTGCCTTTGTAGCATATTGCTTTGTATTATTTTCTTGCAGTTTTGTCAGAGAGGTAACTACATTTCATTGATGGTGCATGTGTGACTTGTACTCCTTGGGATAAATAATAAAAAGGCAAACTGACACTTATACTGTAAATGCCTGGAATTAATTCTGGGAAAGAATAGTCTTTCAAAGCAGGTACACTAGGTGGATGGCAGATTGTCAGCTACTCCCAATTTCTTTCTATTCTGATTTTGCATCAGCACAAACATCTTTTCCTTTGCACTTTTCCTAGATACATTAATGTCTTTGCACATAGGATGAAGTTTACTGTCAATGGATGCAACAAAAATGTATCTGCATCTCTGCTGGGGAATGTTATGATTTTGAAGTATTGCATCGAGCTGGAGCACCTCTCCTATGAAGTTATATGGAGGGAGCTGGGCTTGTTCAGCCTGGAGAAGAGAAGGCTTCGGGGAGACCTCATTGCAGCCTTCCATTACCTGAAGTGGGCTTAAAAACAAGGAGGCAAGCCGACTTTTTACACAGGCTGATAGCGATAGGACAAGAGATAATGGTTTTAAACTAAAAGCATGGAGATTCAAACAGATGATAGGAGGAAATCCTTTACTCAGAGGGTGGTGATGCACTGGCCCAGGCTGCCCAGAGAAGCTGTGGATGCCCCCTCCCTGGAGGTGCTCAAGGCCAGGTTGGATGGGACCCTGGGCAGCTTGACATTGTGGGTGGCAGCCAGCCCATGGCAGGGGGTTGGAACTGGGTGGGCTTTAAGGCCCCTTCCAGCCCAAGCCATTCTGGGATTCTATGATTCTATGGGAGTATTTCTACTAAATAGGTTTACTAAACATATTTTAGTTATTTTAGTTTTTGTTTTCTTTTCCTTCTATACTATGAAAAAATGGATCTCTCTGAGACATTGGAAAGCAATGCTGGCTTTTCTAGTACCAAAATGCATTACTGTATCTCCTCTGATTTCAAATTGGATAATCCTGATTTACTGGTGTTGACTGAGGGCCACAGTCAAGGCCACAGTGCTGCACATATTTCATATTAACTATCTCTGGAATAGTATCACAAAGGCATATTTTCAATGTCTGTGTCTTCTGAATAATTAATCTAGGAGTGCATATGTTCTGAGTCCAGTAATACCATTCTACTGGTGTTTACCATTATTTGTGAATTAGCATTAACTTTGTTTTTCAGTCAAATAAAACAGGGCATTTTGTGTGCACCCAAGTCAGATGTTTCTGAGAGAATAGGGCCTTTGAAAACACTGAGGGAAAAATTTAATTGTACCCCCACCCCCACATCATTTACATAACTCAGATTGATGAGATAGGAAGGAAAGTGTTTACAATGCAAGAAGATAGGAATTTGGGGATTTAAATAGGAAGCGAATCGAAATGAGCTGTCTGAGGTAATTATGAAACACATACTTCATATGTTTTCATTAGATATTGCTATTATACTACACAAGGCAAAGGAGTTTGATTAAACTACAGCTCAGTATATAAATTTTTGCATAAATTACCCAGAAATCAGTTAGTTCATTATCTTTCAGGAACTCAGCAGGGGACTGAGCAAAAGTTTAGGTGTATTGGGATAAATAATTTGAACAAGAATGAAAAGTGTGTTTGGTAGGAAGAAAAACACCAGAAATGTCTGTGAGATGGAGAAGGATAAAAATTAACTGGTGTGCAGCAGGAGCCTGGCCAGACCCAGAAGGACCTGAGCTCCATCTCACCATGTGAAACCCAGGGCACTGGGAGCAATCCCACATGGCTCCCATGGGACTGTGACAAGACCCGCTGGCTGCCTGGAGCACCTCGAGAGGGGCATCTCCCTCCTGCAGGCACACCTGCCATGCAGATGCCAGCTTTTCCCTCTCAGTATGGGAATGTTTCTTCTTGGAGCTGGTTTCACTAATGGTTGACTCATGGAACAGGGCTTGGGAAACAGCACGGAGCTAAATTACATTCTGATTTAACTTCAGCCTCTGGCGTGTGTTTTTTTTTATGAGAAAAATATTTTCTTAGGTATCTTCATCTCTCACCTTTCTCAAAATATTCAGTTTTTAGAAACATTGCATATGGGACCATTGTATAATTGAACTCTTGAAGAATCATAGCCCAACTCCACCATCAGACTCCCCTCAAAGGCAGCTTTCCACCACTGAATGTTAGTGCTAGGGAACCACTGAATGAAAGGTGACATTGCCAGGAAGTCAGTGGCAAACAATCAGAGTATGACCTCTGCAAACTATTCCAGCATTAAAACTTATCGGATTGTGCTAAATATAATAAAAGTGTATTTTCTATTTGTTGGCATTCTGTAGGCTTTACTCTGCTGTTTAATGAAGCAAATGTTCACGAGAATGCTACACCAGCCATTCAGTGAGAGAAGCTATTGCAAAACAGTCTCCATTAACCTTTCTGTCATTGTAATAAGGCTGTGAATACACCCCAGCTCTATTCATCAGCATTTGATAGAAACCTTGGATCTCACAAATACTAATACTCTCATTTTCCCATTTGTTAAAGCTAGGTGGACTAAATCTCTTCAGTTTCTGCATACATAACATGATGCTTTTATGTTTTTGTTGCTAATGAGGCTATCGGTTTAGTACATGTGTTCAGAACTTGTGGCATGATCTCACTGAAATGTCTCTCACGGATCTTTCTCAGGGCTACTTACACTTTTCTACATTTTGTTAATAACTGCTACAAACAATGTCGAAGTGCTTAGAGTTTAACTTATAGCTCTTTTTTTCGCTTTTTTTTCCCCTCTTTCTTCTATGCCTGCTGAGGATGCTTATTCCCTTGTAGCCCTTCATCTCTTTAAATTTCTTTACAATCAATTACAAGACACTGATCTGTCTATCTCACTCCTTGTCTGTAGTGTATCAGCACCAGCTTCAACTGTAATCCACTCTGCGTCGTTATTGACTGCCTCTCCAAGCCTGGTATCATCAACAATACCACTGCCTGACTAAACCATCTTTTAATAAAAAACACAACAAACCTTAGCCCTAATAATAAAGCTTGTGGCTCTCTGATAATACCCTTTCCCATTAATTCACTCTGAAATCCAATATTCTTTCTATATTCCCTGCCAGAATAGTCAAATCAAACATTTTTCAGGGAACTGTATTACAATACTGTTCCTTTTCCACCATGATCTCCTGTCAGCAGATGCCAGGTGGTAAGCTTGTTAACTCTTTCAGAATTTTGACTGGCATTTTGTAGATTTATACATTTTTACACCAGAAGGGACATCTTGTTTGATGCTCTACATGACCCAAACTACACAATTTTATCCAGCATTTATTATGTCAGTGAAGGCTACCCCTTCATAACTGTGTCTCTTAGAAAGACTTCTAGTCTTGAATTCAAGCCATGAATAGTTTTCTGCAGCCATTTGTCATTTATTTTTGGTTGCTAATTGCTGTTGCTGTGAAAAATACACACTTTGGAATTTGTTCTTTGAATCCAGTTTGAGTTTGACTGATGTCAGATACTGCAGCCTGTTATGTTTCCACGTGCAAGATTTAACTCCTTTGTGCCTTCAGAATTTTTTCCCTGCAGAGTGTGGAAAGTTCATTCCATCTTTTGAGTAGACTGCTCCCTCTGTCCCTCCCTCCATTCCTCTTTCCAGTGTAAGTCTGGCCCCCAATGAAGGCCCCCAACTTCTCACAGCATCCTTATTCCTGCAATCTAAGCCCTCTCCTATTTCCTACTGACCTTTATAAGTACAGCTGTTCGTTCCAGTAATGCTCTTGCCTCTACTGACTACACAGGTATATTAATATCCATACTACTGCTTTCTAGTTTCCTGTTCATCCATGAAAGATTTGTGTTAGGTTTTTTGGCCACGACATCCTGCTGGAAGGCTCACAGTCTACTGCCTTTAGTGAGTCTATGATGCTTGCTGTAACTGAAACAAGAACTGTCACTATAGCTTTCTCCTACATGTTTTCCCCAATATTTTCTACGACAGCACTTTCATCCAATGTTATCTTCACCTGATAACTTTTCCCAGTGTTGTTTTGAATAAAAGGAATGGTTTCTTGCTGTCAGATAAAATTTCTTCCTAAAAGTACAGGCATTAAATTTGATACGTTCTGTTTCATTGATATTTTTTCATATTGTAAAGGCTTTTTTATGTAGTACATGTGCTAATGTATCTGAGTTTATCTTTCTTCCTCCTTTTTCTTTTTTTTTTTTCCCCTGAATACAGCATGGATCTTCATTTCTGACCATTAACTTAAACCTTCCTATTTCCTTTGACTTCCTCTTAGACATCACCTTACCTTAATGTAGTGTATTTTCTTCTCATAGAAAGTAAATATCTGGTTATTTCTCCATCACATTTTGTGAACACTGGAATGAAAAATTCATTTTATTTTTACAGTGTCAGCCCTCTTTCTGCCAATATATTACCCCTTCCATCTTCCATTACCCCTCTTGTGCCATCTCTTGTTCCTTTATTTATTCAAAACCTGTCTTCCCAATTATCTTCCCTCTCATTCATACCTCTTTTCATTCTTCACCTTTCTTTTTTTTTTTATCATTTTCTACCGTTTCATGATCATTTCTATAATCTTCCCAGTCCTCCCCTATATTGATGTTTTCTACCTGGTGTAACCTTTATCTCATTCCTGATTACTTCTTGTACTTTTGTTCATTGCACGGCCTATCAATTGTTATGAGCTTTGGACTTGCCTCTTCTGGCCATGCATAATGTCATGGATGTATAAAAGTATCTGCCTATAGAGATCTCTGAACATTTCCCATTTTTATCTCCAAGACCATTTCCTTGTCATTAATCATTTCCCAGATCTCAACAGGTAAACTCTGCATAACTCATGCCTTACTCTCCTTTTTGTTTTAATCCTGGAATAAAAGGGCTATTTTGTTCATGGGGACAAAGTTTGCCTGACAGTGTGAATGAGCAAGGGCGGTATACTGGGACAAGATGAAACAAGGAGGGGAAGCACAAGATCCTGTTGTCCTCTCTCTCCCTTGGAGCAGCCTCCTCTTGCAAATGAGGAGTGGTGCTGGAGTCTCCTGAAGAGGAGAGGAAAGTCTTTGTGTCACTAGGGACATACTGGAGACACCTTGGACAGAGTTGTGACTAGACCAGCCCCTGGGTATCCATCCTCCTTTACCCCTCCAAGTGTGAATTAAACCTTTCCTTCCAAAAATACCTTCTCTAAACATACAATATTTTGTGCCATATTTGCTGTATTTCATTCTTTCTGTACATTCTTTTTTTTTTTTTTTTTTTTTTTTTTTTTTTNNTTTTTTTTGTTTTGTTTTCTTGATGCACTAATGGTTGAGATTATGGGGTAAAAGGTAGAGAGGTAAAATGAAAGGTTTACTTTCCTAAACATGCTTTCCTTCCTTGCAATTTGCAGAAGAAAATCTGATGAGGAATTCTGTTCCAGGAAATCATGCCAGAATTGCCACTAGAAAACCACTGGAAATAATGAAAAACTTCCATTCTGTCCAAAGAGGCCAAGATTTCTTGCCAAACAGCAAAATGCATCAAACTCTTCAACAGAAACAGCACTGCCTGTGTGATGCAACGCTGCTGGCATAGGAACAACTCACACCATGCAACAGAGCCTGCTGTAGGACCTTCAAACCAGTGGAGCTGGTCATGATCCAAGGAGAACAAGCATCACAACACAGTGCTGCCTACACATTCATGGGGTGTGTTGGACTGCTTCTATTGGGATAACAGCATCAGGATTTTGACCTAGTGGGTCAGCCATAAGCCTGTCTATAGATGAAGCTTGTTGTTCACAGCGCTGGTGTCTGGGAGGCAACAGTATACAACAGACTCAGGATTGCAATGCCAAACCACTGAACTTGCTGTTCCCATGTTCTGCCCCTGCTTAGCATCAGAACGGGCCTGAGGCACATTCATTTATTAGGTTTTAGTGTGAAAACCCCAAAGAAATGTTATGTTTGGACTTCAGCAAAGCCGAGTCCCAGTCCGCAAATTCTCTGGGTGTTTGCCTTGCCCCAGATCTCTGTCCTTCTCACGCCAGTCTCTGCCCATGCATGCAGCTGCTGTTTCATTGCGCATTGCACACAACGCTCACCCCAGTAGCTTACTCTGGGATTTGGATACACCTGTAAAACAATAGGAGGCTTCTTCCACATGTGAGAAGTGTTGTATTTTTTTTTTCATGCGCTGGTTGTTAATAACAATTTACAAGTCCTTTGTACCTCTTGATTATAACCTAACCTGCACTATTCAGATTTTGTGGATTAATGAATTTTTCTGTATTACTTCTCCCATAAACTTTGTAGGCATGTATATTCATGAAAAGAACAGAGAGGAAAAAATCCCAGAAATTACCACAAGAAAAACCCCTGCTAAAAGCAATAACTTTGCTGACAGATGGTAGAATCAGTTGAAAATCGAGTACCATATTTACTAAGTCTAACCCATTTAGTAAGCCAGAAAAGTGTTATCTAATTCTATCCCCTGTGTGTTTGTGTTTTGGAATAAACAGATGCCTAATGAGGAATGTGTCTAGTATGGTTTTTGAAGAACCTGGATGGATCCTGGTTCTGATTCAATACTTGATTTTGACAAAGATGATAAAATGCACAGCAGAACCTATTGTTTTGTCTCACAAAACGGTAAATATTCCAGTGCTAGTTGATAGTGTTTTCAAAAAAAAAGGTGCCAGAACAGGGTACATATCAGGGAAAAAAAAAAAAAAAAAAAAGCAAAAATAAGCACAGAAGTGTTGAATGACTTAACCTGCATTTTACATTTCTTGTTCTATTTATACAACACCCAAAAACGCAGTGAAGGAAAGGGCAAACATGCTTGAATCACTTGCAGGCTTGACAGCTACCACAATCAATTTGTGTATATTTTGTACTCAGTCTTGTAAAATAATAGAGACTGGCTTAGAAAGACATATGCTTGTGTACTTCATGGCAGATCTGGGTGAGAAGCAAAAAGTGAATAAACAGAGAAGGGTAATGTGAGCACTGAATGCTTTAGGGAAGATGAGCATCTTGTGGGCCATGTTTGGCCAGTGAGGTTATTGCATCTGTAATGCCTGTGCAGAGGAAAGTGAACTTCCCCAAAGGCTGCCTGGATGGCTTCAAACAACTCACCCTTGATTGGAGCCATTGAGAAGTTTACCAAAGAAAATCTGCCATTTGGGAAATCCATAGAAAAATACTTACAGAACAAGCTACACAGGGCTTTTAATATACGGCTACTTTTTTCTAATACTGGGGGGTGGAATGAAGTGGATAAAGAACAAGACCTTGTCGTCTACAAAATAATCCACATATTTCAAAGGATTATTTAAAAGGAGGGAGAAGAGTTGTTTATTTTCCAGAGTATTTGAAAATTAAGAGGTAAACAATAGATTTCAAAAAACTGATACTCACCCATTCCTGCTTGTTAAAGTTGCTCAAGAGATGCTAAATGCATTTTGTTGAATTTGTATCCTATTTTCAATTACATGAACCTGTAGTAAGAGAATGTGGTTCTGAAAATATAAAATATCTGCCTAAAAATACTAGAAAGCAGTGGTCTGAATACTGTGAATCTCAGTCCTGTTCCCAGTGCTTGCTGTTTACCTGTTCTGTCGGCACAAGTGAGCTATTTCTCTCCTATTTCTGTTTCCCTTTTCACCCAGAAGGTGTGTAGTGTTTTGCAGCCTATGAAATTCTGATCTAAAATCACCTATGAATTACTCTAATAAAGCCAATTTTGTCACAGGAATATCTAAAGTATTGGTCAAGTCAGTATGTTGTTATCTTGTTACTGCAGAAAATGCACCCATCAAGGGAAAGCAGACACTGGTGGTACAACACAAAGTGTTTTAACACATGGAGATATATGTGATTCTTAAATATTAATAACAAGAATGGCATTTCTCCTCTTATCTAGGCAGTATCTGAAGATGACTTTCTGTTCACATTTTAGTGAAAAAGAGCTCTGATAGGTAACCTGAGGGAAAAGAAAAAGTGCTGGCACTGTACATTCCTTCTGTAGGCTCTTCCACCCTTCAAAGGCAGCACAGGCAAAATGCTTGAGGGAAAGATCTTACCCTGCCCTTGGTTTAAAAATGCAATAGGAGTGTAAGTTTGCTCTGTTTCTAGTTTCATGTGAAAGAACAAGGGAAACTGGGAAAGACTGCGGATCCTGATTTTGAAGTTTTACATTTTTCTTGCCCTTTCTTGGCTGTACTTTGTCACATTTCCAGGCATTAAAACAGAGACTCAGGGGCCTAGCTAGACATAATGGTATAAAGTTTCCGGTGCAGTAAGCTATAACACTCTGTATGCTCTGGAAAGTTTGCATTCAGCCTTTTAATAAGTGAAGACGCAACATAATGCTCCTGATAATTTTCAGCATGGACAGATGGTATATGAACAGCCTGGTGGGAGGAGAACCAGCCCAGCTTAGGGTAACAATGTTCGACTAGCTATCAGGGAGGAAACAGACTTCCTCTGCCATTGCCCAGTGCCAAGGAGCTTGTTTTATCTCCTGCTCACCACACTGATCATGCTTTGCTTTCTTCTGTTTTATAGGCATTGGCTTTGTGCAGAAAGTGCAGCTCCTTTCTCCTGCCAACACAAAACAGTATTTTAGATTATAACTAGGCTAGGAGTCATTTGCAATTAATTCTGCTCAGAAACTCCTCTAGCTGGAAATGCAGATTGCACCAATTTGCTGTGAGTTGCTACAAGGTGAGGAAGCTGTTCACTGCTCCTATTTCATATTGAATTTTCCAGCTTGGTACAGCTGGAGCTGGCTGCAGCCGCTGCCTTAGCCATGCAGCAGACCACAGGTGGGTTCAGCAATGTTTTGGAAAGATTCTTTGGGTCTGTAGTACCCAAATTAGGTTTTGCAGATGCTGTGTGTGCGAATCCATCAGTGCTTCTCCCTCAGCAAGGCAATTCAGGAGCAGTGGCAGCAGGAAGACGCATGCGTGCCATGATGTCTAAACACATTTTTTTTGTAAGTCTACTTCTGAAAATGCTTCTTGCCCTCTTTCAGTTAGCCTTCTCTGCCCCTGAGCACCTTCTAATCCTTGGAAGAAAGGGGCTAGGAATATATTTCTTCACCTTTATCCCTTCTATACATTAATGTGTTAATTACATAGGACTGAGCATTTCTTCAGCACTAGAGTGTTGACCACAATCAGCAAAGTCCTGCCATGATGTGCCACCTCTGTACAGTGAGACGGTTAGCAGGTCAAGGAGACTGCTGGTGATGGGAGGACGGATTGAAGATGTGCATTTACTCCCTGTTCTAGTTGTTGAGGGGTAGCAAAGACAAGTGTCTTCCATGAGCAATAAATTCATTTTTAAAAAGAAATGAAAAAAAAAATGCATTGTTTTCTCTCTAGTCTGCAGCTCCCTAGTGAGCAGGTGACACAGAGTAAAAGAAATGAACAAAGACAAAATATCACTTCTCTCTCATGCAAGTCTTTAAAATGTTTGATTGCTTTTTATTTTTTTAATTTAATTTTCTTGTCTTGTCCTTTTTTTTTTTTTTTTTTTTATTTTTTTTTTTTTTTCTTTTTTTTTTTTTTTTTTTTTTTTTTTAGTGATTGTGCCTGAATTCAAGAATGCCAAAAATAGCACTTAGCAGTTCCTGTAAATCTCACTGCTTTTCTTCTCAGCTCAGAGTGGACGGGAGTTTTTCATTTCATATATTATTGACAATGTGATAGAATGGTAATTCCACAAAGTGAGCAGGAGCTTTAAAAAGTTAATGAGGAGGGACAACATGGGGTGGTTGTTGTTGTTGTTACTTTTTAATGTTATGTAGCATTTAGGCCTGGGCAGCTGGGCCCGCTGGATACTGACTGCCACTGCTGTCATTTTTATGGCACCGTGCTGCTGACAAAAGATGTTATCCCTGCTGGGCTCTTCCTGCACCCACTGCCTTCCCATCGCTGCAACTCACTGCACCTCAGTGGCAAATTAGGGAACACCCACACTGGCATCCACAGTAAAAATAAAAGAAATTAATCTCAGGAAGAATAAAAGAAAATGTAATATATTTTTGATTTTTTTTTTTTTTTTTTGAGGTCTGAAGCATCTACCTTCCCTAAAGATATCCACTGAATAAGCTTAGTATGTCCTCTGGCTAACATCTGTAGCAAACTTACCTCAAAGACACAAGTACCGGGAGGTTTATTACAGTCTGTACCTTTGGATATATTATTTTACATGATGATACCATCTGTTTCATACTGTAGCACAAACCTGAGCACTCCAACAGCAGTTGAAAATACCTCTGTCAGGACACTTGGAAGCATACAAGGCCAGCCAGTACAGTGTTGGTGCTGGGCAATATCATGGGGCTAAGAATATGCTGACATATTCTGGGCTGGATCCTCTCTTACGCTGGTGTTATTTTTATGTAGCTCCAGAGACTTCAGCTGAACAAGTCCATATTTATACAAACATGAGGTCAGAGCCTCATCCAAAGATTATTTAAGGCTAAAACATTTTAATCTACAATGAAAATAATGCAGAAATTCCTTCTCATGAGAGCGCTCAGTCCTTGTGAAATATCTGGCTCCTCAGCTGTCTAAATGAGAAATACGTGAAGTACAACCCTTTGCATGACAGTCTGACGCCCTGGAATTTTAATTGCTAAATTTTCCAGTTTAGAAACCTAAACTTCTCCTGTGTGACTAAAAATTAAAACACTTTCTACTTACTATTGCTTTTGTAACTTCAGCTGGTAGAAACTGGCATGGCTTCATTAACTTTAAGTGGACCTGCAGATTTTTCTCAGTGGTCACACAAGGCCTGATCGACTCACTGTCTTGTCTGCTTGGAGGGCAAATTCTGCAAGCAATGGCTGTCTTTTCCTGCAGGTACGCAGAGCTTTTTGAAGAAGCAGGCTCACTGTCAGAGATTCCATTAAATACTGTGACCACAAACAATGCTTCCTTTTTTGTACGCACATATGTACCTCAGTTTCTTCTGTTCAACAAATACTTACGTCTTCCTTAAAATCCCTCTGCCAACGTGATGGAGATGTGAAGGACAGAGCATCACACTGAACACAACATCAGTTCAAACCGTTTGTGGCTCAAACTTGAGATTAGTGCTGTGTAGGATGTCAGGCCTTTAAAACTACAGATGTAATTGAACACAAATAAACACACAAATATTCACATATATGTACACATATACACTTTTACATGCATGTCAAGGGTCCAGTAGGATTTTGTAAGTACATTCACAATTTCTAAGGTCATTTCCACTGGCTATACACCATTACCAGTGATATTGATAGATGTTGACATTGATTATTTTTGAAATATCTCTGCCTCACCTATCTTCTCAGAGTAGCTATTTTTATGAGCTTTTTTATTTTTAATTATTAGTAGATCTTACAAATTATTGCTGCTTAGAAGAATTTCCTTACCAGTCCTCCCAACTTAGTCCCCAAATTGTAGGAGAGCATCAAAGGAATAATGTTCGTTGCTGTCTGACTTTGAATCACTGGCAAATGTTTTATGTAACTCATTTTCTTCCACACAATTAGGTTCTAAGGACACAGAGACTAGGCGACTAGGCTCTTTTTTATTTCTTTTCTTTCTTTCTTTCTTTTTTTTTTTTTTTTTTATGCCCCCCCAACTAGAAATTAATTTACTGCTTGTAACAGGCACAGAAACTTTTAATGTGTTAGTAACACTTTATTCTTATTATTTCAGCAGCTGTATTGTAAACNCAAACTGTGAGAACAGAGCAATACAGAATAATTTACTTCACTAATGCCAAATTAAAATTCATAACACAATTCTTTAATTACCATCTGAATCCAATTCTCAAAGAAGTTTGCCCTAATTGCATTGTTGATATGCATGGATGCAAATAAGATGTTGACTGTTTCCCTTGTAGCAAACGACTCTGTTTCTAATATGCACACATCTAACAACATGGGGCCAAATTCATCCCTGGTAAAAACCCATTAGATTCAGCAGAGTTATATTGAGGGTGAATCTGAACCACTCATCTCAGGAAAGCTAGTCTAGCTATCAGCCACTAAAAATTGCCTCTCCAGTGCCTACAGACAAACACATTGCCCCTGTTTTCTCTGAGCAAGACAGTGAAAAGCTTCCAGAAACCCCACAGCAGGTTGGAAAGACAAAAGTGTGAAATGGGCATGTGTGGAACAACATTTGCCAGAAGGTAGCAGGGACGTACAAGCCCAGATGTTCTACTTTGCTTTTGTGACAGCACTGAATAGGGATCCTATTCTTAGCCTGCAAGCACAGGTGTTTCAAAGGAAGCGAGTGAGGGGGAACATCAAACTGGAGATTAAATAATATTCACCAAAAAAGGGAGAGAATAGTATAGGTGTCATTTGGGTGTTTTTGTCACTGCTGCATGCATCTCTCAGGTGAGCTAATTAGATGGAAGCACTTTGAAATATCCTCCTAGTTCCAGAAATAAAATAGGCTAAAAAGTTAATGATAAATATCTGAGCACAAAGAGTTTGTCACATTTTTGTGAGAAAAAAAAAAAAAAAAAAAACTGTTAGTTATTTCTGTCCCATTTGAGTGTGTTTCTACAATTTATATGTTAAATATTTCTCAAGTAAAAGCCACCCATTCTGTCCCACAGCCTGACAGTAAGCAATAAGCAGCTGTATATGTACCTGTTGCAATCCCAGGGATTCGTACAGAAGATGGTAGTTCTCCCTTGCACTTAGAGTAGGAGGTGAGAGAATACCACGGAATCATTTTGCTAAACATGTTTTCTTTTAATTTTTGCCAGCTACATAGGATGAGCTGAAGTCCTCCCATTCACTTTTCATTAGATGTTCTGGTCAAAGAGAAATAATATTCATAGTGTGTTTGTTCAGTTGCCTGACTTAGCCACGTTTTTTTAAAGGAGATCTGCGAAAGGTGAAGAAATGGGCTTGCTACCCTTCTTTCTTCTTTTATGATGTTTAAAAAATGACCTGAAATATTTGCATTTTTTGTTTATTATATCAGAATTTCAGTCTCAGTCTATTCTGCTGTTCCTGGAAAATAGCCTGTGTACAGTCAGAAAATAAGTTGTCAGACATATTGGAAATACCTAGACAAGTAAAACTCCACCAAAAAGAGAGCATTATTCAGATGGTATAAAAGGCGGGGTCTAGTTAATGTCTGTGTATCTCAAAGGCTAGAACGGGGTCATTAGAACTCTTCTGAGTGCACTAAAAATCCTCTGCAGTTGTGGCACCTACACTACCTGAAGGAAGGTGCTCCTCTGCATAGACAAAGCCAAGCCACTGGAGCAGATCTTGCAGCTTGCGAGGCTCTGGGTCTGGTCCAGCTGCTCAGCCAAGGCAGGAGAGGGTGAAGCTCTGGTGGCTGTGATGTCCTCCTGGTGGTGGCCTTTGGCAGAAATACAAGAAGTCATGGAGAACATGGGAGGAGAGCTCAGGTGAGAGACAGCAAAGCGGAAAATGCCAAGAACGAACTGGTGAATGTACAGGTAGTAGAGAGCTGGAGGTCTTGACTGTTTGCAGTATTGCCCAGCCACCTCTCATCATAATTTGGCACAGATGACATGGGCTTGAGTCAAGGGATCTGGGACCTCTCCCCCTTCCTCCATGGAAATAGCTGCAGCAACCAATGGCAAGTGAAACCAGCACTGCGAGGGGATACGAGTGCCGTGAACTCCAACACTGCCTGGTGTGAGCAAACACAGTTTGAACTGCTGAGTTCAAAACCAGGAACAGATACATTTCTCAGTCACCTGGAGGCCAATGGCAGGAAATCAGGTAAGGAGGAAAAAAATCAAATATTAATGGATGAGAAAAACTTGCACATAACTGGCAGCACTGAAGTCCCTGGAAAGAGTGGCTTGGGAGAGATGTAAAAATCTATTTACAAATGGCAAAATAGTAGAAAGTTGGGTACCTGGAGGATGTTGATGAGTTTTGTTTTGGAAAACAGAAAATTACAGAATTCTCTAGCTGTCCTCTGAGGAGATCCTTGTCACATTCGCTCCCATCTCCTGGCTGAGCTTTCCTGCTCAGGTTGGTGGCTGCACTCTTGGATGAGTGGGCACTGATTCACAGGTGACTGAGTGGGCATTGATTGGCGCTTCAGCTGGGAAAGAAGATGTTGTCTGGGATCCATCACACACCCCAGGTTCACAGCTAGGACAACTGGTATCTTAGTGTTCAATTCACACAAAGAGAACAGCATAACAGGTACATGCTGGAGATATCAGGAGATCTCATAAATTACAGATGATCATTTGTTTGCACAAAAGTAGGAGAACTCAGTTTTGAATGTAAGGATGAATAAAATGAATTGCTGGGCTACAACCAGGGGTCACTGATGTACCAGATTTCACCTCATCAGTAGGTTTAATATAGTAAAATGGACAACAATTTCAACCAGTAATATATCTGACACTTCAGGAAGGCTGGTTTCCCAAAGTTAAAGATAATATTGTGTGAAACTGGCTCTGGAGAAAGATCTACATGAAAACTGAGAGTTTTTTTGTGAGGAGCTTGTCAGAGGACCAGAAAGTTTGCCATTTCCCAGCCAAGAAACAAGACAACTTTGCATAAAGTCCATCTGGCTCTGAAGAAGGGAAAGCAAGAACTGGAGATCCAAAAAAAATCAATATTCAGTAAGTAGAGAAAGAGAAACTACTATAGAAGATTTGAAGTATACAGATTTAATAAGGGAGCCAAAGATGGATAATTTCTTTTTAGCAAAGTTAAGGACACTGAGAATTTTACGAGTGGCTAAAATCATTCTAGCACTTGTCAGCAACACAGAGCACCAGAATCTAAACACTGATAACTTGTTTAAATCGGTGGCATTACAGGACAGTAATTACTAGGCTCCACCAGCGTGTTTCCATGGCTAGGAGCTCTTTGCTCAGAACCACCTTTGTTTGTCACAGCATCTCTCATTCTCTGAGGCTCTAAGTGTTCTTGAATATGCACAGAAATTTTATAGATATTGTCTTAATGTTGAGTAGTATTTTAACTGAAAAATTAGCCTGATGAGAAGTAATTTACAAAGTATAAGATCCCAGAGGTCTTGAGAAGTCACATATGGAGAAGATGTCATGTTATGGGTCATTTTGAGTCATCCTGTACTATTCAGATCCTTCATATAATCTATGAGAAAATACAAAATGAATACAAATGTATAGGAAACCCCTGCTAATCTGGAGGATATTTTATTATTTTATTATTATTTTATTTATCAGTGCTCATTTTGTGCTCATGAAGTGGCTGCTGGTAACCTTTCTGGTTAATAGAAAAGTAGACAGAAAAATAAACAGTTAACAAAGACAAGAAAGTCATACGGAGTGATACATACAGCTTGGCAAACTGGTCAAGCCAACGAAATGCATTTCAACAGAGACAAATGCAGAGAGATGAACAGAGAATAAGAATGGTGGCAGACTTTCACAGCAGCGGATCTGGCAAGCA
>VXAV01009776.1:268107-306970 GCA_013399715.1 Alectura lathami
AGCTACAGTGTTGACTTTATGATGGACATGTGTCTATGTTTCAAAAAAGATGTTGAAAGATTCAAAAGGGAATTAAATATAAATTTTAAATATAAAAATACATAAATATATATGTATGCATGTAGATAGATATGTATATATATATACACATATTTTCCAAGCTAGAGAGAAAATGTTTTGCATTTGCAGGCTTTGAGAGATCTATTTTTTTTTTTCTATTGAGAGAGAGAGTAAAAGTGTTGCAGATCACCTTCAAGCTGAGAAAATATCGGGTGCTAATGGACTCTTCAAGAAGCAATCTGGGATCTGAGAGCTGCAAGAATAATAATAATGAAAAAAAAAAGGTAAAAATTAATCACTGGAATACATTTGAAATTGTGAATTTTCCCTGTTGACATACTTTCAGTCATTACCACTTTCAGGAAAGTGTCCTCTCAGCAAAGCTATTCTCTGCTGTAGTGCCAGGTAAATTACTGAAGGCAGTGTGACTGGAGGTGGGTCACAGGATGCAAGCAGAGGTGAGCCAGGGTGCTTTGAATCATAGAATCATAGAATGGCTTGTGTTGGAAGGGACCCCAAAGATCATCCAGTTCCAACCCCTCTCCCCTGGCCAGGGCTGCCAAGTTCTGCTACTTCTTCACCTGAGGTAAGGTGTGGACCTACAGAGGAAGGACAGGAGAGGGAACAAGGAGGCTCTTACTGCCCTTAACACAGCTAAATGCAGCACAAGCAGTTTGCTGTACACGACAAAAATCGGTCTGTGGGTCTCCAACTGAATGCTGCTGAATCTGGCCCCACTATCCCATCTGAGAAAGGAATGAGAGTTCATAAAAATGCAGGCTGGAGGGTGCTTCTGTCATTGATGCAGACAATGCTGGCTTAAAATGGGGAGGTATGACCTCTTAGCCCATGGGGGAAAATGAACGACTTTCTATTTTGATAGTCACCAGTTGTGAGAAAAAGGCTATATCCAAACAGAAGATCCTGGCTGTAGAAAACAGTGCAGGGACTCTCACACATAGGCAAAGAGGAGGCAAGAGGAGAGTCCTAGAGGGCTGGTGCTAAAATAAATGTCAGATGGCATACGTTTTGTTCAGAACAGAGTCTGGGCACCTCTGAAATAATGTAATGCCATCCCACAGGGTCTGCCCAGATTTGGTGGGGTGGGGACCCAACATGATAGGTGCAGCCAGCATTCGGCAAATACTGTGTCACGTTCCCTTCAATTTACGTTTCAGTTAGCTTTTGATGTGGGGTTGTGTCAAAGAAATCCCAGGGGTAAAGCTCACATCGGCTCCTACCCACTGTGTGTCTCAGAAACCATTGCAAAGCAGAATCTGGGAGACACCAGAGGTCCTTCGCTTGAGCCGGAGCACTGGAATAAAACGGCTGCGAGTCTGAATCCATAAAGTTTGCCATTTTAAGCTTGTATTTTCAATGTAAAAGTTCTGTGTTAGGAACAGTCATGTCCCTAAAAGCATTAGAACTGTCCCTTCTTGTTTCCAGAGTATCAAAATATAACAGGGAAGGTGAATGGTTTTGTGTAAATAACTTTTATAGTTGGAAGAATAATAATGTAAAAAGTTTTGTGTCAGTGTAGTTTAAAACCATGTCACAAGCATTCCCATCAATGCTTGTCACACAGGAACAGGAACAAGTTATGAGGCCTCAGAAAGAGAATATAAATTGGTAGATATACCAGCAGTTTCCCTGCCTGTCTTTTAAACCATTTCTGGCTGTTAAATTATCTAAAAGCTGCTTCACAAATCAAAGACTGTGTGAGCCAAGAGCAGGGCACCTTGACTTTTGTTTAAATTTTCACTGGCAATGTTACATGTAATTCTCCAAGAAATACCATTTAATGTTTGAAATTCGTCTTGAGTTCGTTTAAGTGGAAGAGCACTCACTAAATTTCTAGCATAACACTGTCTCATGTGTTAGTTAATAAGCTTTAGAACTGTAAATTCTTCAAAATGGAAAAAAATTAAACTTAGATATTTTCTCTATTCACTTCACACAGTGGATTGAATTAAATTTTGTATTCTCTTATATATTCTATGAAGTTCAGATAACTAATTTCACTTTGGAATGACTTTCACCTTTTGTTTTTTAGCAAAGCTAGCCACATCTGTTTTCCTGACTAAGCTTTTCTTAAGCTGTAGAACCTTAAGCTCGTTATAGCTAGAAGGTGGTCCTAGCATAAGCTCCTCTTAATACTGTCTCTGGTATCTCATTTTAAGACTTGGAGTCCTCACACACTTCTATTTGATTATGTATCATTTTCTCTTGAATAAGAAAAAACACACATGGAGTGTTTTGACAGAAGTTAGTACCTGGTTCCTTAAATTATGATTCAGCTCTTCAGTCTGCCAGCAGAGGAAAAAGGGGTAACTTCTGCCGCTCCAGACACTGCATCACATGGACAGTAACTTATTACAGCTACTAGTAAATAGTAGCTCAGAGAAAGGAGATCTGTGTTAGGGAGCTACCCTCAGCTGACAGAGCATGCAGGGATCCAGCTGAGATGTTTTGGTGGAGAGCAATAGGGAAAGGGGAGTCTTCCATTTTCCCTTTTTTTTAAAGTAAGTAAGAAATGTCAGCCAGATAAGCCTCCACAAATTCTCACTGCCAACAAAGACAAATAAACTCACCTTTTGCCTGGCTCTGTAGCAATTTTATTGTGGTGGAACGTGGCTGTTACAACACATACTATGCTACTAGCCCTGAACTGTCGTCATGTTTTGGCTTGGGGTCCATGCGGCTTCAGGTTTTGCTGCAGACTATAATATAAGGATGCTGTGGGCTTTTTGTGCATATTTGTGTGTTTTTGTTTCTCTCCAAGCAAGAGATTTCATTTCTTCTAATGGACACTGTTGTGAGGTTATGAAAAGACCTGCATGGAAGTGCTGTGATCTGGCTGCCACTGCATGCCCCAGCCATGAATCAGGACATAGATATTTAAGATTACAAAGCAAGTGGGAGGTATACTGCTACACAGTAGATGGCACAGAAACTGGTGTAGGGCGTTAAAAACAACCAAAGGGGAAAAGAGTTGTTTTAAACCTTCCTGAGGGGAACTCTTTGACACTGCTAATCAATAATATTAAAGCGTGAGACATTTGTTGTAAAACAAGTCTCTGCCAAGAAACCTGAAAAAAAAAAAAAAAAGGTTAAGATTCAAAGCAGCCATTTAAATCTATATTTGCACTGCATTCAATCTGCAGGGAAACCAACAAGTGCATCATAGCACTTGTGATATATCGCAGCATCATGAGGTGAGCACGAGCTCACAAAACACAAATGCTGCAGACTGCATCTGCCAGAAGGTGAAGAAAATTTTTTTTCAGAGGGACTCACTGAGTAACTGAGAGATACTGCCCCCTTGGTGGTTGTGCAGCTAATTTCACAGTGGACCTACAGCTTCAGGTGGTGTTGTGGATGTCTGCTGACACTGCTGTGCTCTGCTCAGACCCAAGGCAGTGCAGGAAATTTATCACAAGGTGTTGTGAGTCAACAGTGCTGCGCAGATAGCAATGCACATCACCTGCTTAGGAAGCACATTCTGCTTGTGAGTCTGCAGTCAGTCTAAGAAGTGGACTGTGTATTGAATCACATCTGGATCCATACATGCAATATCCAGACATTAATGACTTGTATTGGAGCAAGAGACAAATGCATTCAGAAGTTTCAGGAAGTGTGTCATCTGTTCAGGAGATCCTGATGGACTTTATGTTATCAGCTTTTTGAGGAGCTCATGTATGTGTGTAGTGCCTCAGAACAGGTTACTCTTCTGAGGCAGAATAAGATGCTGAATTATTTTAGGGTCACTTTGGAGCACCTAGAGTTGCAGAACAAAGCTTTGGGATGCATGTCTGAGAGAGGGCTGCTTGCCATGAGTACATTAAAGGTAGCTGTTTTCATATGTAATTTTGAATTCTGTATTTAAAGATTTGATATCTAACTATGGGCAAGGATATAAAACACACATTAAGAAATAACTAAGGCAAGTACTGCAGCTGGGATCTTAAATGAAAATCATCCCAAGCTTGTTACTGATCTGCAATACCAGAAAGATATTCTGCTTCATTTTCACAGGAGGACAGATAAGACAGCAAAAAGAAGTAAGGAAAATTCACTCCTCTCTGAATTACTGATGAATTAGACCGCTGGCATTATATCTTTAAGCTAATGCTGTTTAGTATTCACTTTGAACACTCCTGCTATGACTCAGTCGGGGAAGGCTTACAGCCAAGTGTGAGCTGACATCATCAGGTACAATATAGTACTGGTTTCTTCTTTCAGACTTGTTTCACTTGGTCTGAGCAAAGGTCGTAATAAACTTTCTGGAAGGCAAAATGAATGTGACTGAAAAAATTACAATGCTTGGCAGAACAGATGCAGCTGGGGAAAACCAGAATGCCTTTTGGTGTCTGCCTGGTCCTCTGTCAACAAGGAAGTTCTCACTGACCCGGGACACCAGGGGTCTTAGTGATACCGTCTACCCAGGCAATACCACTGTGGAGATGGAGACATTGCAAAATCACAGAGAAAGGCAAGATCTGAGCAGATCTTCCATGAGTGGTAGGTTTCATGGGTTCGACGTGCTGCCTGGCCAGATGAAGAAAGCCCTTGTTTTCCAGTGGAGTGATGTAAGGTGCTTTCTCAGCTTAGTTTCTCACCCTCCCCATGGAAGGTGAGGATTGATCCTCCTGTGGTTAATCATGATTTGCCAAGACTGCCTTTGTAGCTGGTCCAGGCATGGGGCCAAGGTGCCCTCTCCTTCACCTTGCAAGCTGCAGGGAGCAGGGCATGGTGGAAATTTTCCCAGGAGCCTCCACAGTCAGTCTGCTCCTCCTGGCTGCTTTGTGACACTGGTTGCTTTTAACAAGGTGAACACTGTTATGTTTCCAGCAACAGATGTGCTCAGGGAGCTAGAAAACATCAGGGATTCCTGAGCAACACAGCAGTAAAATCCAAATCTGAATGCAGCCTGTCTGTCTCACAGTCCTCTTTCGCCTTCAGCCACATTTTCGTTCCAAAGAGTCCCTTCAAACACTTTAACTGGGGGTTCCACCTCTTTGCTCTAGTGAACTGGAACAGCAAGAGTGATTTGCAGTGCAGAGGTGAAGAGGAGCAGGGGGAGGCCATGGTCTGCACCACCAGGAGATGCCTCTGGGCAAGATGCTTTGTTACAGTCCTTGATTTTCCTTCTGTTAACGGACATCATCAATGGTCAGTCCCCTCTCCTGATGCCTGGTCCTGCAGTCCCAGAACACATTTGCAATGCCTTGTTTTTATGGCAAGTAGGTAATTTCTCCTGGCAAGGAAGTGATGAGTAATAGAAACTTTGGCTTTGGAGAAGGGAGCCAACCTTGGGCACCAGGGAAGTAGTGAGCACAGAGAGGTGAAGATTCTTCGGTGTGTGTTGGTTTGGGACACAAAGCCATGTTGGAGCTGTAGTGGCGTAGATGGCTTAAAGTAGCAAAATGAGTTTGAGAAGGAGAGAGAACCTGGATGCCTCTTGTGCTGATCTACTGATAATTACGCTTTTAGTAATGGCCACTTTACACTCATTGGGTGGCAAACAAAATGGAGACAAGAGGGATAGTGAAGAGGTTGTGTATTGGTAAAGTACTCAGTCAAGAATACAGCTTTAGGATAATATTATTAGTCTGCACAAGTAACTGGAGAATAGTGTGAAATTCTGTTGTTTCTTTTGAATTTGAAAAAAAAAAAAAAAGAGAGAAATTATAGAAAAATATGAGATTCAAATGATCTTTGGTCTTTAAAATCCTGATTTGTTTTGCTGTCTGTGAAGCTCTGAGGTTTTGCAGTGGTGTTTGGATGCAGATATTTCCATAAGAGCTGGATACTGTTAGGGTCACTCGCAACCTCAGCACTAAGGAGCACTTCTGCCCACTGTTCTTTCTCTTGCTATGACTGGGCAGTCTTCTCTGGGCCACATTCTGTTTTTCTCAAGAGCAAACCCAGCCTTCAGTGGAGACGGAGAGTGGCCTTCAAGGGCTGAGAGGAAGTGAACCTGTGGTGGGAAGATGCCTACCGTCCTTGGAGGCTCTTAGGTGCAAACCCAGATCCAGCCCAAGGCAGTGCTTTGTTTCTCATGCAGCCTCCTGCTTTGGGGATTACATGGGCTAGCATAGCGAGGGGAATGCCCCAAGAATGTGTTCTGGGGGAGCTTTGCTGGCAAGGAAAGGCGTGAGGGCAGACTTCGAGGCTGGCTCCTGGGCTCAGAGCCAGGCTGGAGAACTGGCTCCCTGCAGATCTTCTCAGAGTGAGAAGTGGGATTCTGAAACAAATTAAGGACTTTTTTTTTTTTTTTTTTTTTTTTAAATCAAAATGAAAAAGGTCCCTCTCCCAAATTTTGTTTTGCAATGGCATGTTTCTGATTTTAGTCCAGCATTTCTCATAATCCAGAGGATTACATTTTTCACTCATGCCTCTCTTGTCATACAGGCTTTTGGTAACTATTTCACTCGCAATTAAAATTGGAAAAAGATTTTGAACAATGGGAGGGAGAGGGAGAAAATGAATCAAATGTCTGGAGATTAAAACAATTTTTTTTCTGCTGTGACCTCTGCTTGGACTTCACCAACCATAGGGGTTGGTCCCTGGTGGGACCTAAGCCTGACGCTTTGGAAGGACCCACTGAGGGTTCTTCGAGGGACTGGGTGACCTCCTGCCTCCGAGCCCCAGCTGTCACCTCTTTGGCAATGAGGATGAGTCAGGCTAACCACAGCTTTGCTGTTGCTGCTGGGTTCACGTAGGGGTTGTTCCAAAAATCTGCTGATGGTCGCAGCGTTAAAATCCCCAGATTGACAGATGGAAGTCATTGACGAAACAAAGAAAAGTACATTACCAACCTTTTCCTTTCTTTCATGGGAGGAAGCCCCTCATAACACAATAGTTCTCATTGTTGCCCTGATTATTTAATCAAGACACCATTTTGTTCTATTTTGTGCATTGTTTGTTTCATAGTTCAGTACAGAGCATTTCCTTTCCTTCCTAAAATTCAAACCTGAGTATTCACGTGCTTATTCTATGACATGGAAAGCCATATTTCCTTTTTGCAAAAAATGTATGCCTTTGAGAACCCTGCTTGAAATCCTCTCTGTGAACTGAAGGACTCTTTATTAATAGCAGAGAGGCAAATCTTTAACACTTCTCCAGCGTGGGAAATGAAAAAGCCCTTTGCACTAAAGTGCCTCTCCTTTACTTCTTAATACATGTGAGATGTCCTCTGCAAAGTGGGTGAGAAGAATTTTCTTTATTTTTTTATTTTTTTATTTTTTTTTTAACTTTCCTGAGATAAGTAATTTGCAGTGGCACAGACAATCTGCTCTGTTAAGAATCTGGCACCATTTACAGTGGCTGGAGCAAGAGACTTGGTGATAGATTAGTGCTAATTTCTCTTCACACAAATAATGGCATTGATGACTCTTGACCATGTGACAGGTTTGTGAGTGATGAGCCTTGAGACTCCAGTAGTGACACTTTTCTTTCTCCACACTGGTAAATTATTCATTATTGGTACAGCCCTGGGAAAACATAAAAACAGAGAGTCAGAGAGAGGAGGGATTATGTTGCTAATGATAGAAACTGCTGACAAGACCATTGGGCTTGGGGTTGGGGCTGGAAAAAAATCTTGCAGTGTATGTGCCAGTTGAGGCATTGTGTTATACCTATCTCATAAAATAATAGCCAATGTTCATTTCACTAATATTTGTCAGAAGTGTCTGCAAGGATGAGTGTAAAACTGGCAGTTTGAGAGGCAATATAAAAATGCAGATGCTTCTGGCTTGCAGAACCTGGTTTACTGTTGTTCACTTCATTTGTGGTTTTTGTTTGTTTTTATTTTCCCCACTCTATTCATGTGAAAATCGAACTGTACTTTTGTTAAATTCTTTATTTGTAGTGCTTCTGAACACTGCTAAACATTTACTTCATTCCACCCCAGGACTGGCAGCATTTCAAGCTGGGCAAAGAATTTCTTTGACAGAGAGGTTCTGAGAAACTGAGTCAGGGTCAGCTGCAAGGTGTCTGACCGAACGAGCATCATCGTGAGTGTGGGAGCTCATTGCTGCTCCTTTGGGATGTGCTGTGCTGCATGTGAGTCACCTGCGGTCCAAACTGCGTGTCATTCCTTCACAGTGTAGACAAGGGCAAATTTCACTTGTCTTTCATTTTTTTGTTCCTGGCTGCTGATGCTCCTTGTTCTTTTTCCTTTTTCCTCTCCTTTCCTTTCCTTTCCTTTCCTTTCCTTTCCTTTCCTTTCCTTTCCTTTCCTTTCCTTTCCTTTCCTTTCCTTTCCGGAAAAGAACAGTAGGTACCATTTTTCTCACCAGCCTACATGCGGTGGTGATTGTTTTTGACAAGACCCTTTCTGAACATCTCTGTTCCATCTAAAATTGTTCTTTGCCTTGTCTTTGCTCCCATGGGCACACAAAACAAAGCACATGAGCAGCAGCAGCCTAACACGTGGACCTGCAATGCTTTATATCCTGGAAAACAAAAACCCACATGGCAAATAGATTGGGATGACCTAATGGGTGGAGGATTCCTAATCCACTTGCACAGGGTGCCATGCTGGTACTGCAGCCTGCAATACTTTATTAAAGTCAGACCTGAACATCCACATGATGACTGACTTGGATGTAATTTTGGAAGTGTGTGATGGGTTCCTGTGACCTGAGGAGCAATGAAGTGACTCCTCCATGGATGGCGGTAATAGTTCCAGGGATGTTCTGACAGCAGTGACGAGTACCACCCAAGCCTGGACACGGAATAAAGAGGAATAAGGCACCTTCCAATGTCTCCGCTGCTCCCCAGAGAAGCTATGTCTGCTTCCTGTGCCAGCGTCTTCAGGAGAAGCAGATTGCAGAGGAGGGCACCTCACCTTCCTCCTCGCAGCTGGGGGAGAGATGCCCCTTCTTAGCCTTCTCTGACCCTGGGCTGTGTCCCTGGGATCTGAGAGGAGGCCAGGAATGATGCAACACCAAAGGTGAGGCGTGGCAGAGAAGGAGTCTGGCTGGGCAGATTCAGGGGCTCCCAGCTGGAAGAAGATGCCCCTTTTCAGGAGATGCTGCAATGTTTTTTCAAGGAAACAGACATTTTTCCATGTCCCCCCACCCCCTTACACTGAGCCATAATTGTTTTTACCCTGTCTCTGAGAAGTGTCCATCTCCAGAGCAGCTCTCTGAATGTCAGGAGCTATTTCGGTCCTCCCTAGGAAGAATTCCTGCATCTCCCATCTGTGTCTGCACCTGATGGCTGTCTGTCATGTTGAAGTCTAACCAAGAGAACGCTTGGAGCCCAGAGAGCAGCCTCGCCAACCCTCCACACTGCATATAAATGCACAGCTTCCCTTGCCTGCCTATAGGCCTGTTGTCTGGGCACAAGAGCTGTTTTTTTGGATGAATTTATTCTGTTCCCATTCTGCATCCCATCCCCACGAGCTGATTCAATGCCAGATCCTGCACTGAAGGTGAAATGTCTCCCTCCTCCTCAGGGCTGCTGCATGGCAGGATCAGAGGGGAAAAGGCATTCTCTACCAGCACCTCCAGAGCCTAATCTCCATCACAGTTCGCTGGGGAACATTACAGTCTCTTAGCATCCCACAGGGTCACTGCTGGCTCTGCCCAGGAATGCCACGACATCCAAGGCTAGCACAGCTGCTCTCAGACCTGGCAGGGCTTGAAGCAGAAGTAAAGCAGGCAATGGGCTGATGAAGGGAAAACCTGTACGAAAACAAATTAGAACAGGAAGCCAGATAGCAACAAACACCACATTTGGCGGGATGCCTTCCCCCACGTATTCCCATCCTTTGTCTCTCTAGCTGTTCTTATAGTCTTACTATGCCTGCAAGGGAAAGGAGGCAAGCAAATCACAAAATTAACTCCTTGTTAACTAAAGAACAGAAAATATCTCCATATTTGAACATGTTCTGGTGCTAAATAAAGCTCTGATGTTTTCTCTTACTAGTACAGTTAATTTGTATGCCATCTTTAATTTTTCTTTGTTTATTTTGCTGTGAAAAATATAAAATACAGGACAGATTTTTTGGTTTCTTTAAATCTTTGATTGAAGATAGTCACTTCAAAAAATGAATAACCCTCCATTTCAAACATAGCCCTTTACTATAATAGATGGCAATGTCTCAGAATTAAACATCCTTAATTGCTATATCTGCAGGAAAAGAGTGATGGAAAAACAAGGGAAGAAGGTTTGGTTCCATGTTCAAGAGAGCAAACTTGGACTTAGGAGCCCCGCTTCTGCTGCTGGCTGCTTTTATTCACAATTTCATTACAACAGCCCTGTATAAACCCTACAAACAGCCCACAACAGGATGAGGGTGGCTAAGAAGGAGTCTTAGTCCTTAGTCTGGTCTACCTGGGTGATCTACCTGTGGTTACACTTGGGGAACAGAGGACATGGTACTGCTGTACCCCACATTCCTGTCCAAATCCAGGAGGAATGTGAAGAAGTAGTCCCTGTATCTTCTCTCAGGGTCCCAGCTAGCAGGTTGCACAGCTCAAAGCAATATTTTTTAATATACTTGAATGATAAGCACTTGAAAACAGAGGCAGATAAAACAAGTGCTTAGAGCTCCTTTGCTACTGTGTCATCATAACTATGTAAATTTGTGAGAGAATTGATTGCTAAGCAGGGTAAAGGACAAGTTATAAGCATGTTGTTCTGTTTAATCATGCAGGTGTTTTCGTATACAAATATTTGTCAGCCAAACCCTGGGAAATGCTTATTCTTTAAGTCTATAAACTAGAAAAAGGAGCAAAAGAAAAAGATGACATGGTTCTCAGGCAGTGGAAGCCAGAAGGAACTTCATTTTTCATTTTTAGTACATCTGCAATGTTGGTCTGGTTTTTCTTTTTTTCTTTTTTTTTTTTTTTCTTTTTTTTTTTCTTTAAGGTTCTTCAAGGTGATTCATAGTGTTGGTACTTAAGGAGATATATGAGCTCAAGGCTACCCATTTAAAAAGCCTGAGAAACTAACTTCAAGGAGAGATCTCTGAACAATCTATTTAAGCAGATACACTGCTGCATCTGGGTGTGTTTGCTTATTTATTTATTTTACGGCCAAAGCGATATGGTAATGCTGCAGGATTGGCTGAGTGCTGCTTAAAGTTTGAACTGATGTCAGAAAGTGCCAGGCAAAATGACAGGGGAAAGTGCATCCCTTATTCATCTCATGCAATGATGGCTGTTTTGTTTGGAGCCACTGAAATGATGCAAATAGAGCTATTTTTTTAATGTTTCACAGCAGTCTCTTCCCACGCTCTGATGCTTGAAAGGGCACCCCACAGACAAAATTTGATTTATGCTATTTTTGATTTATATATGTGTTTTTGTTTATTTAGCTTATGAAGCATTTAAAAAAAAAAAAAAAAATCTTTATGCTTCTCTTATCCATGCAGTATCTCTGTGCTAATAGGACATATAACAGACAAATATTTGTCTGTTATGTGAACAGCCATTCTGTTTAATTTCTGAAATATTTAAAATGCTTCAAAGCGGTTTCAATACCAAAAGCTTTTTGAGAAACAACATCAGCAAAACTTTGCATAGGTTTGGACAGGAATACAATAGCTGTTTGTTTGTTTGCTATGCATTTTTGTGTGTTTTTGTGTAGGAAGAAGTGTCTCAGGCAAAAAAGATCGGGGAGAAGCAGGACTGGAGCTCCTCTTTATCCCTGTCTGTCCGTGTCCCAGCATTTACAGCACAGACCTGAGACACTGGAGGCAACTGCTCTATGAAGCACTGCACTCTTGGTTTCTCATCTCCCAAGAGGAGAGGGAAAAGGGGTGCTGCAAGGCGTGGACATGCACTGGCCCTGTGCTACTGGGAGTGAAACATTCCAGGTTGGGCTCTGGAACCAAACTGTCTTATCTCCGTGTTGATACCCAAACACAAGGCTTGAAAATCTTTCCTGGAGGGGTGAGTAATTGGCATATACAGCAGTAGGGACAGCATCAATAACACGACTTAAGCAAAAATCTGCCTAGGAGAACTTGGTAATCATGTTGATGCCAGTGGTTCTCTGGAAAAAATTGGTCTTGAATTACCCCCAAGAAAAAAAAAAACTCATCTAGTGTGATGCATCTCAGTGCCATGGACCAAACAGGGGAAGAAGTGGTGTTTCTATGGTTCTTTGGCTTTTTTCCTCTCCTTGGATGTGGACAAATAAAATGTGTATATGTTTTGCAGACTTAGGAAAGACTAGAAAACAAGTAAATCCTACACTCAGGTCAATCCGAACTGACTTGGTTGTAGCTGTGTTCAAAAGGACACAAGAAGCAAGTGGTAAGTCAAATCCCTGCCCCAAAATATAGCATCGTGTCATCAGGGAGAAAGCAGCAAGGGAAAAAGCAAACCCACCAAGTGTTCAAACCGCCAAGCAGACCAGCAGTGCCATGTCTGCAGCCTGCTTCCCAGGATGAGAGGTTTGCAAGGAGGCACTTACAGCAAGGGGACAACGTGGGGCCAGACTGGCTCCCAGGCAGAACACGGGAAATAAGAAAGCAGAGCATGCCCCCCAAAACATCAGCTTTAAAATGACATTTCTGTTGAGTGTGAAGCTGAAGATATCGTTTATTTCTTCTCAACACTTTTCATGCCATTGTCCATAACAGATTAATTATGCTATGGCTGTGAGATTACAGGAAACTTGGGGTGGTCGATAAAGAACGTGTTTCAGTTATTGCTCCTTATAGGCTCCTGTTATTTTTCTTTCTTGCCAGCTCGAGGTAATATCTTGATTGCCGCCAGTTTGTTTGATGTCAGGGCCAGCACAGTGCCGGCTTGACATGTGCACTAAGCATGCTGACAGCATCTAGGAAGTTCATTGACGCTGGGATGGCAAGAAATGAATGGACTCCAGAAGCAGTAAAATGCACTCTTCGTGCATCACAGCGCAGGCTTCACTTTCCCGTGAGATACTGGGCTATTACTTGTCTGTGAGACACACTTCAACACATTGTGTCAAACGCAGAATCATGAGAAAACTTGAGAAGTATTCCCATTAAGGCTAATTGATTTTTAAATACTCTATTATCTGAAGTTGGCATCTAATTATTTCTTTCAAGATCCTGACACGTTCCTGGTAGTTGCAAGAAGAAATGATTGTTCTGAACGCAGAACTGCGGTGGGCAGCAGAGCATCCGTCTGAAAGGGAAAGCCGAGGCTTTTTATATTTTTTCTAGCTGACATGTCTGAAGCTGCTGCAAGAGGAATTGTGGTGCAGTAAAAGACGTGTGAGATGAACTGATGGGAAGCTTGGGGATGCAGGCAGGCTCCAGCTGGAGCAAGACTTCTACACAGAGATCAAACTGTTCTGGCAGATAATTTATTACCTTTCTCAAACAAATCAGGTTGGCCTTAGGGTCATTAATGTTTATAGTGAAGTCCTAATTAAGCAAATATAAACCTTATGCTCAGCAGAGATCACATTAAAAAGAAAATAATCACATAGTTTTTCTTGTGCTTGCCTCTCCCTCTGATTTTGTGATGACAATATTAATCAACTAACGGCAACAGAAATTACATCAAATGTTGGAGAAACATTGGGGCCTAGCAGGCTTGTCATACACAGTGAGCACAGCTCAAGCACAGCGAGCTGCAGGGCCCAGCTCTGACTAGTGTTTGAAGCATCATTTCTGTCTGTACAAGAACGGTGTGAAATCAGGAGGATGCCTTTCGCCCCTCTATAAAAGACTTCCCAAGATGTCTGTGCTCCTCTGTGCGGAAACAAGTACTCACATGTCTCTAAGAGCCCCGCTTGGTACTAAGACAATGATAGGGGAAGGACAAAAGTATGGAACCTGTGCGATGATTTGGCCCCTATGCCCACATGTGGGGATACTGCCCTGTACAAACCACCATACGCAAGTCCTCTCTAAAGAAAGGAACACAAAATGGCAGCTGTGTGGCAGAGGGAAGATTTGTCATCATTAAAACATGCAGAAAAATAAAAATATGCTTGCTACCTAGGCCATCACTGTAAAATATTGTCATGTAGCTCATATTAATCACAGGGGAAAAACATGCTGAAATTGCTCAGATTTTGACAATTTGCTTTTTGAGATACAACAATTTCTTCTCAATATCCTGACTTGCCATACTAGTTGCTTCATATTTAATGCTCACTCATGCAGGCCAGCCAGAAATAAAGTATTTCCACAGATTAAAACTGCCTCAAACACATATGGGTTTGGTTTAAAAGAAATAGATGGAATTTGAAACTATTACTATTTCAGGAAATGAAATACAGTTTTGCGTTTTTGTAAGGTCTTTAAATATTTTATGAAGTACCAATGTTTGCTTGTATTTTTTTTTAAACACCCTCTTATGTATTTTATTATGTACTTTGGTTGGAAAGACACCAAAAGGAGGGGGAGGAGGAATCTTACACCTATGCACAGAACTGGTTTACCAACCTGTATTATTGTAACAGAAATATAAGAACATAACAGGGCAAATACTGTTAATTTCTTGTGTTTATTTATTAGACACATTTCTTTGATTAAAAATACACGAATATTTGGTAAAAGAACATTGCCCTAGGTAAGATGAAGTAACCGCGTATTCTGAGCATGAAATAAATGTTCTGTAAAAGTGTTCTTTAATCTAATTGCCTAATTACCTTTGCTCTTTATCTGGAAAGACTCATAAGAAGGTGTTTGGGACAAGTGATTATGCTGGGCTGGTAGGAGCCTCTTGGATCACACAAGGCAGGTAAATGGGTACGACTAGACTAGTTTTGGCATCCACATGCAGAGCCATACACTGTAACTACAAAACAGCATGTTCTGTGTCTGTGTTTTCTCTGGGTAGTAGTAGCAGGAACACTGTGTTCATTTAAATTAAACCAGTTCCTTGGATAATAACAAAGTAATTAAAGAAGCCACCGAGGAAAAAAAGCCAATTTATTTGAATCATGTTCATAAAAACTACAAGTGCCTGAAGGAACAAAATAATGTAGTTAAGATGGCAGATTGATGATTTTTAAAAATGCATCTTGATATTAATTTAAATTATTGTCCCTAGTCCGAGAATAATAATAGATGTGAATATTTAATTTTGGGATAGGGATGATTCCTTCAGCTAAGTTAAATTCAGAGAAAAAGGGCATGTATGTTGTTAGTCCACTCGATATCCAGAACAATATAATAGAATCTGGTCATTTTAATGTATTCCTATTTTCTTAACTCTCACTGCAATTGCAAGAGATGTAGACACTTTGCTAGATGACTAGAAATTAATATTATTCGATGCTGTGGCATGTCAAATACAGCATTAAAAAACTGCACTTGAATTCAAGGGGAGCTTTCTGTTATGTATAGGGTCCCCTGCACTGAATTTACAGTTCTCATATCTATCATAACTGAAGGCCTACAGGACAGAGAAACACGGGTTTGGCATCTTTTACCCCTCCACTGTTTCACCAACATTGCTGTTGCTCTGGTTTGGTTTAGTTTTGTTGTGCACTCATAGAATCACGGACAGTAGGACACTGTTGTTGGCCAGTTCTTAGCAGTTTGCCTGAACGCTGGGCTATCCACAACAGCCTAACATCAAAACGCAAACCCGGCTGACTCAGATTGCCAGTCGTCAGGGGAAGGTGATCTTACAGGTAAATTGTTTCTGCATATGCTATCCAGCCTCTTAACATGAAGGCAATATATTTTTGTTCAGGGAAAACTTTTACTTTGGAAATAGGGGGTGCCATCCCACCAGAGCTTTACAGACTTTGGTAAAACATTTATTTGTTGTTTTGTGTTAATGACATCACAATGCAATCGAGGTTAGAGAGGACGCTGTGCAAAAGAACCACAGGGACAACTATTACAAGTAGTACCCTGCGAGAGACCTTGTAACTCTCTCCCATATGTCTCTTTTGGGGCTCAGTCTGAATTACAACACGTAACTAGTTTGCATAGATCTTTAAAATTTTGCTGGCAGGTGTTACAGAGGTCTCCTGTGCTCATGTGCCTGTGCAGTAGTCCTCTGCGGAGATCCAGCAGCTTGGTAGTCCTGGCACCACTGCAGGGATTCCCAGGCTCTCGCAAATTAGACAGCTTCCTAATTTATTCTAACACTACACCCACAAGACAAGGAGTCTAAGACTTGGGGACTCATGCTATCAATATATATTCTGCTTTATCAGCCAGAGAGAAATAGCTAATGTTTAATTCAGGGAGGGAATCTCAGTGTTTCTGGTGGTACCCAACCTCAGTTTTTTTCTCCTCAGCAATCTATCCTGAATACATCATTTCAGCTCATCTGCCACCTACCATCAAACATGGTATTCTCAGGCAAGCTCATAGAGAACCCACTTACACGTTTATTCATGTTAATCTAGGGTCACAGGCGGTACAGACACAGGCCAGGGCAGGGAGCTGAATCTGTCTTACTGGCACTGATGGATGACTGGCACAGAAGGGCTGTTGCTGTCAACGGATACAAGGGAGAAATCCATTCTTATTCTCCTTAATATCTTTGCTGTGTGTGGCATTGTTGACCTTATGTCAAGTCTGACAGGTGGCATGAATCCAAAGTAACTCTTCAACTAGACAAAGACCCATTATTTTTCTAGTCCCTTTCAACGTCTACATGCATCCAGCTACTAAGTGAACTGGATTTAAAAGCCAGTGATATACAGATGGCACAGAACTGTACTTCTCTTTCCCTTTGTACAAATTCTTTGTTATTACTGAGGTTTCTGAGTGCTTGGATATGGTCCAGTGCCTTGCTTTTCTAGAATATCGACAATCTCTGCAGTGAGAATAATTTATTGTCATAGAGGAGGCAAAGCTTATCCATGCAGCAGAAAGCCAGGCACCAACAGTATTTTAGCTGTGGAAAAATCTTCTAGGGTTCTGGTTATTAAATCAAAATGAAAAAAAAATATATAGTTTAGTGTAAAATAGCACAATGCAGACATTAGAAAGAAACATTCAGTAATTGTTAAGGATGGAAGAAGACGTAGCTCTACTGATTTGATTACCTAGGGTAGAAATGGATGCCTCACTATTACATTTGGTTTTCATTACGGACAGTAGACAGAAACATCACACACACTCGAACAGAGACATCTGAATCTAAATACTTTCACCTTATTGCAAATCATATTCTGATGAACTGCTTTATTACACTCCACCTCTGAGTGCTGCATACTGACTGATGACAGATAAAAGCTGGCCCCAAAAACTCATCTGGCTGCCCATGAAAAAGGCAGTGAGCATTTCTTAATAAAGTGCTGCCCAGCATCATACAGGTTTTAATCCAAATTAGCAATCAAAGGGGAATTTGAAACTGAAAAAGTGCTCTAGGTCACTGCTACCCCATCTTTACCTTCCTGCTCTTTAAACCATTGGTGTCCCACACAGAGCAAAGCCAAGTGTCAGATTTGCAGTCTAACCTCGAGCTGCCTCTCTTCAAGCCCAGCATTTGCTTAACAGGTGGTCCAAATTAAACAGGTGAAGGTCTTTGCCCCTAACTCTGGCACTCATAGGTGTGAATCCATGTCTACAGAGCTTCTAGCACAGAGCATAGCGCATACTTCTGCAAAGCTTTGGTCTTTGGCACAATTAATTCTGGGTTAATTTTGACCTGTAAGGCCCACCCTGCTTTGAACACTGTATATATTAATAAGCTCATTGCATTTCAACTTGGCAGATACAGAATCTAAAGAGACAAGCCTTGCTGTGTGCATCTGGCTGGGGGTGAATGCACATGGGATGGGTTTGCAACTGTGCAACTGCCAGCTCACCATCTGGTATGATCTGTAAGTGAGGGTGATGTCAAAGTGCACCCTCCTCGCCGGGCCCTCTGGAAATCCACACCTGCGTCTCAGTGCAGGACAACTTCAAGAAAAGTACTTTCATTATCTGGAACTAGTTTCTCACCCTCTGTTTAACAGAGCCCAAGTCTCTTGTTCCTCAAAACCAGTTTTAAGACTCATTTACTTCCCTCAGGTGTTATTTTTCCTTTTTTATTTATTTATTTTTTTTGCCAGTGGTGGTTATTGTGACGGACAAAGGCTTTGATGAGGCAGGTTTGGATACACCGGCTAACACAGGATTAGCATCTGTCTAGCAACAGGGATGCACTGTGACTTGTCTCAAAGACAGCTGTAGAAAGAGCACTTTGTACAGGGATTTTATACATCTCTGTTAAAGAGTGCAGCCTTCTGTGTGTGCAGTCTGTATGCACACAGGGTGAATAGTGTCCCTTTGTAAGGCGTGTATGTAACCCTCTTTCTCTCACCTCTGCTACCTAATGGTTCTGCTGTTTTTCAGGCTCTCTATATCCATCCAAGTGAGACAGGATTTCCTGCAAAGCTAACACCTCTTGAACTGCTTTACTTTTTTTTTTTTTTTTTAATTTCAGTAGGGCACTTTATTTACTTATTTTAAAATATTCCCTTTGCAAAGCCTTTACGCAGGGACTATCATTACACTAAAGTGCCTGCTGGCTTTGGCAGGAGGTGGGTTTTACAGGTATGAAGAGCCCCATGAAAGGACAGTCTTTTCCAGAATTGCATCTCAATGAGGATTCCAAGTTTTCTGAAAGACTTGCTGTTCCCTTACACTCTGTGAGCCTTTTATTCACTGTCGGTATCGCTCACAGACTTTTAAGGGAAAGATAAGGGTGACTGTGCCAGTCAGGGTATTGGTCCCCAGGGACACGAGCAGCCCTTCCTGGCTGGTGTCCTCTGTGTCCTCTCCCCGTCCCTGGCCATGGACCAGGATTGCATTTCAGTTCTGCCTGGGGCCATCAGCCCCTGCCCTGCTGTAGCTGTGCCTTGCTCAGCCCTGCCTCCTGCTGTCCCCCTCTCTGCTGGACACCCCATGGAAATCAGTTCAGCTTCGACCCTCATTATTCATCAATATTTCCAGTTCTCTTCTAGAAAGCGGAACCAAAATCATGCTGCTATATATCAGGCTTCATCCTCCTAGTTACAATATTTGTAGACCAGTTGTGTTTTGTGGTAGGTAAAGTCAAGTAACATACGGTGACGACCTCAATTTAATGTGCAGTTATTAGGATGTTCAAAATAGAATTATATGGACAATGTGCTGCAGCATAAATCAATGTTTCCTTGAGCATGCTTCTGCCCTATATGAGCTTTCTCTTCACATGGTCTGAGATAGCATGGATACGGAAAAATCAAATAACACAGTTATCACAGGTAGCTTGTTCTCCAATGCTAACACCTGTTGTGTTTCCTGACACACTGCTTCTGAAACAATATAAAATCTCAGATGTTGGTTTGAGTTTTAGTGTTTAAATGAGAGTCCTGGCAAACAGAGTTTTGCATGCACTGTTTACAGAGATCATTTCACCTTCATTGTCACTTGTGAGATGCTGAACATTCCAATTGCGCATATGATTCTGTACTCCTGTGACACTCGCTGAAATATTATTTTCAAAAATAAATGAATGCTGATGTTTTTTGTTTTTGTCTTCGATAAACACAGTACATGGCTTTTCAGGACAGGAGAAGTAAACAGCGAGGATACCAGGTGACCAGTAGATCCCCAAAGAATACTGCCTTAATCTTTGATTTGCAGGCCCTCTCTAATACTGTAATGTCCACTTAACTGCCTTCCAGCTCTGGTACTAATTTAAGAATGTTCATATTATTCCTTACAATACTTTATAATTTAGACCTAACAGAAACCTTTGTGTTTCCGTTATTGCAAATGTTTTTGTCATCTTCCTTGCCATGGAGATTCAGACTATTCAGATTACAAAACAGCCATTGATAGACAAAATAATGTATATAACATATAATCTTAGCATACAACACATAAATAATAGGTGATAACAAGTAATGAAAATAACATTATAATAAATGATTTGGCAAGAGTTTATGTTAAGCAAACTCACTTCTCAGTTCCAAAAGTTTTTAATTTCCCCTTGATAGTTTAGTGACTTTATTTGACAATGACCATCACAGAAATCTGGAATTGTACTGGCCTGCCACTGGGCTCTGACCGTGCTGTGAACCACAGACGGTGCCGTACAGTGCTGTGCTGATCATTACTTTCTGGGATGAAGCAGTGGAGCAATGTAACAAGAAACCTCATAGACAGGGCAGTGCTGTGGGATTAAGTGCTACCAAACTGTTTCACACTGCCAGCTATTACCACTTCTGTCAGAAAATACAAAATATAAAATGCTTTCCCCTCTGCACAGTCTCTCAGAGGATAGACAGTCTCTCAGAGGATAGATAATTGCATTCAGTAATGCTTAAAACACAGGCGAAGTGAGAATGGGTGCCTTTCTGTGCCCTTCAGGAGTAAGTGCTTGGGCCCTGGACTGCTTGCTAACATCACCAATATGCATGACCAAGAGACACGCTTTTTTTATAGACTCAAGAAACAGAAATGTTCAGCTTGGAGGTAATTCACACACTTCAAAGCATGTTTCTGAACTAAATATTTAAATTCTCTTTTCCCTAGAGAAAAATAAAAGAAACTTGATAAATTTTCCCTGTGGAAATTTTGATTTTGCAGAAACTGCTTTTCTGTCAGAATACATTTTATTGAAAAAACTTTTGAATTGCTCTGGGTGCTCACATGAAAGTCAGAAAAAGAACATATATCTGCTTGTTAAAGCATTTCATAGAAATGGACAAAAAGCTGTTGATTCTTTTTCAAGAATAAAACAATTAATTTTCAATGATATTTCTTTGCTTACAAAGTTTGAAAAAAACCCTCAAAACCAGTCCTCTATATTTTTTTCACAGAACATTATTTTTTTTCAGCTTCAAATACGATAGTTTCTTTAGAAGGCAAACTGTGAGATCACTAACTGTAAAAGAATGTTCAGCATTGTTCAGAGCAGTAACATGGGAATGAGGAATTAACATGGGGATAGTTGACAAATTCTGTTACTGAGGCTTTTGCAATAGGGAAAACATATCAGATTTCCCTTCACACAGGGTTAACTCTATGAATGAATCCCCACGATGAAATGTATAAGCTGATTGCACTTTACTGCAACATGTTTTAACTTTTGTCATCTGTTGATTTTTCCATTGACCCTGTGCAGTAATTTGGGTAAGTTTTTTCAGCTGTTTCAGCTCCTTCACCAGAACACAAGTTTTTTAAAGTACTGAAAATAGTGGCTTTTCTCCGTAAAAACTGCATCTATTAACCTACAGCAACTAAATCACTCTTTCAAAAAATGTGGCCAGCATTCAATAACATGAAGAACACCTGCCAAAGAAAATTCAGTGGAAATGTAATGAAAACATCTGATGTTAACAAATATGGACACTCTCACAGAACTACTTTATCTGGAGAGACAATGTAAGGCAACTGCTCAGAGTTATCCATTAACCTTGAGCCAGGTGCCTTAACCTCTCTCCACCTTTGTTTCCTCTTCAAATCTGTATTTATCTGGCTTGTTAAAGTTATGAAAATTTTGTGTTATGTGTTTGTATAGCATATTTTGCACAGTCAAGATCTGCTCCGCAAGTATGATTTTAATACTTGCTCCACAGAAATATAAAAAGTTCACTTCTTCCTCTTAAGAGATGCAGTCTGTGTAATGCAAGTGAATCTTCTGAGTGGCTGTTGCCATTATTAAGATATTAGTCTTTCTTTTGAATGGGGAACCATGCAGAAGAGTAACAACCTTGAGGGAATTGCTCTGAAGTCTACAGGCATCAAAGCTTTGTGGAACAGTCTGTGCTGGGATTTGGTCCCAGTCTGAGTTTAACTGTGCCTCCAGATTCACCATCCACACGTAATTGGTCCAAGGCCAGGCTCTTGCATCCTGAAGCTGGAGGTTTGCAGCCCAGTGGGGAAGGAGAGTCAGAGGAGATGTGGTGCACCGCTGTGCTCTGATTTGTTTTAATGGGATATCGAGTCATAGCTGACTGGCTGCTCATGAGGTTTCTTGTAAGGCCCTGTTGACTACTTCAGTCTGCTCCTAAAGAGCAGCCTAGGGAAGAGGAGTGGGTGCCTCCCACCTCTCAGGAGGCAAGCCAAGGCAAGGCAGAGCACGCTGCCAATATGTGTCAGTCTTCAGTGAGATGTGGGACTGTTCACTGCCACCTTGCAGGTGTGACCAGCACTCACAATAGGGGACATTTCTGCCAGAGAGGTTACTTTAGTGCCCTGGAAGAACAGCGCAGTGCCAACGGAGCTCATTGTACCTAGGTCTGTCTGAACAAAGGGCCAAACTCTGTCGTTCACCTTTAATACATTTTGCTTGCTTGAGTCATTCAGCATTTAAGAAAAACTGCTTGACTGAGAGCAGCAGTTTTGGTGCAAAGCTGGTTACTGCTAGGGTGTGATGCATCTCAGAGGAGACCAGCAGAAAGTACCCAGACTGTTCACACGTTGAGACCCAGGGCTTGGTTGAGGGGCCGTCATTTTGGGTGGTTCCTACCCCGGAGACACCCAAGTACGAAAATTTTTCACAGCAGCAGTGTGTCAAACTTTACAGACTGGAAAACAGCAGTGTAGCATATGCAGAAGGCATAAGCTGCTCCCACTGTGGCCATAGACTTGCAGAGCATGACTCAAGACTTGCCAGTCTCACAGACCCAAATTAGACTAAATCCTTGAGCCCTCTGTCAATCCTGTTTCCTCACACAGCACATGGAAAAAATACCTTAATGTTCTGTGGCTTGTTCATGATCTCAGCCTTTCTCCCCTCTGAGATGTGTTTCTTGAATTGCTTTCAACAGCATATTACTATATAATGGAATTTGTCAAGATTTGTTTTGAAGGGTTTTTTTGGTTTGGTTTTGTTTTGTGAATTGGACATACTATGAGGTAGACTTGCACTTGCTTTTGAATTATGACTCTTTCAAACCTAAGCATATAAGAAATTAAAACACTGCTCATTGGGAAAAAAAAAAAAAAAGAAAAAAAAATAGGAATTATTTTAATGCAATATAATTGCAATACTCTGAGTTCATGTGGAACAGAACTGTACAGTCAAAAAACTTGGGTATCATTCTTTCAGTTCTGTAGGCCAGGCCACAGGCACAAGGTAACAGAAAAATTATTAATGGGCTGCATTAGAAATTAGTAGAGGCAAGTCCTCTGCAGCACTTTCTTGTGCCTGCTAACACATACAAAAATTAGCCAGGCCAAATGAGATGGGCTAGACTTACCACATGTTTGGTCAGCCAGGGAACGACTTAGGCACGTTTTTCATGAGATACAAGGGCCGAAAAGTTGTTTGCACTTGTGCGGTTGCCCTGGAGTGATAGCACATTTGATAAATCAGTTTGCCAACTTGTTACTGGGTGATGCTTTGCATTGCCCTCAATTCTTGCCTTCCTTTCAGTTTTGGTTACACTGATGTCTACGGGAAGTGTCACAGCTGACATCTGGAACTACTGAGTTAACAAAATGGGCAGCAACAGCAACAAAATGGGAGGAATGGAAGGATTCCTAATCTTGACCCTGCCTTGCAAGAGCTTCCTTTGAGCTCATGAGAAGTACAGGCATGAATTTATCTCACTGGCTCTCCTATACAACATAGTCTGTTATCACTTACTCATTACCCTTATTCTGAGAGTTGACCACCATTTATAAAATAAAATATAATTTACATATGGTCACCATCATCTTCCAAGCAGCCAGAGTTTAGTCAGTTTCCAAGAGATGGAGACTTTGCCCTGCTAGTTTGCTCATTCACACTGTTAAATGTTATTTCAATTGTTTCATCTATAACGTCTACCTTGCCCTTAGCCATAATTTTCTGTCAGATTAAAGGTTACTTTAAGATTCTTTGTGATTCACTCTCAAATCACTTCTTTGTTATAGTCAAGACATTTCTCAATCTACATTTTACTAAGTTAAAGAATTGGAATATGTTGCATTTCTATGTAATGCACTTCTCTAGCCTTCATATAAAGTTTAAGACTTTTTTTTCAAATTCCAAATTTGTAAGTTAAAACTCTGGGCATAGAACCTGACACATTGTCGCACCATTAATCTTTCCAAAGCGCTGATACCACCTCTTTGGCCTATCTAGTCACGAAGCTGAAACTAGCTTCCTTATGGCATTGCATTGGAGGCTCATTTTGAATTTCTTATTCTTTCCTACCTTTGAATGCTGTTCAGAGCCCTCTAATTTCCAAGGTGTTATATTTCATGCTGCAAAAAGTAACCTTTCTGCTTATTAAATATAGATCATTGTGGTAGGCTGTAAAACATGTATTCAAATAAGTAAGTAATCCAGACCAGTCCGAGTGCTTTATTCTCATCATCAAAGGACCTGCATCACAAACAAACACTTTGAAGCATCAGAGATAGCAAAGAAGCTTCATTACATAAGTCTTCATGTGACTGAAAAACTGAAACACAACCATTTGTAGATTATACTGGCACAATATCCTCAGCTGACATATTATCTCTGGACTTCCATGGAGGTATGGAGGTGGTCCATAAGTATGCGGAACACTGCAAAGCCTAAATAAATAAACATTTTAAGGAGTTTCTGCCTGAAATCACAATATCTTTTGTATGATCTTTATTGCATAGTTAGTGCACAAAAAATTGATGACATTTTGTTGATTTTCAAGAAATACATTTTCTTCCCTCTTCTCTTTCCCCAGTTTGACCAAATTTACTGAAGTGACACATGAACGTTTTCCCATTGTGACAACCATGGTTGAAACATGCAAATCCACGGAGTTGTTGCAGAGAAATAAAAATGGAACATTACTTTTTAAAAGAATCCCAGACATCCCAGAAAGTAGTCAAATATTTATGCAAAATGAGTGTAGCTTTATACACTGGCACTGAACAACACAATGCTCTGTCTCACACAATACTGTCATTCATGTGCGTACATACTGCCACAGGCAAAAATCCCACACAATGTATTTTTATACAATTGCTAGCATATTTCATTACAAGTCGTTTTTTTAATTCCCTTATGTAGAGGATTCTCTTGATAGAGACATGCTGTCTCCCCAGAGTTTCCTAAAAGGAAAAAGAGTCACAATGTAAAATCTAGACAAAATTATGAAATGAAACTTTTAATTTGTAAATAACATTAGTAAAGAATATAGTTACAGCAATAACAAAGGAGATGGAAAGATACCTTTTTTTTTCCCTATAGAGAATTCAGAGCACAGTGAGTTATATTTTGTGTTCTCACAGCTATCATGTAAGCAATTATAAATACAATGCAAAGTAATCAGAATTGCTAGTGTTAAATTTATGATGCATAGTACATTAGGACATTGAAATTTGTTAGCGTAAATAAGGTTTGGAGCAAACCTGTGCAACAGAAGCACAGAGCAGAATGACCATCAGCCTCTGCAACTTGAGAAGCAAATTCAGCCTGTACTTCACATGTTTTTACTAATGGAAACATGCCTGGTATCATCCTACCTCAAAGGCACATCTAAAGGTAAATTTCCAAAGACTGAAAATATGGAAGAGGCTAACCAAAACAGACGAGATGATTCACTTCAGTTATGTTGCATGGAGTTGTGACACCGAAGCCATGGCTGAACACACAGCAGTGACACACAGGAGGTGACTCCTGGACTGTGTACTGACCGTTCAGCTGAAGCCCTGTACCCATCACGGGCTGCCTTTTGAGGGCAGTGGTAGTGCTTTGTCTTCACTGTTCCTTGCTGCAGCACTTGGGAGACCTACAGATGGAGAAAGACTTCAATATACCGGAAGATGATGTTGTACTCTACCAAGCTGGACTGACCCTTCATTTAGCACGGGTAAGAAATGGAAAATACGGAAGCATTGCCTGGTTCTTTCCTGTACAAATAGGATGGCGTTTTTCCTATGGTAAAAAAAAAAAAATAAATAAATAAAGAGAAAGAAAGAAGGAAAGAAAGAAGGAAAGACAGAAGGAAAGAAAGAAGGAAAGAAAGAAAGTAAGAAAGAAAGAAAGAAAGAAAGAAAGAAAGAAAGAAAGAAAGAAAAAGAAACAAAGGAAAAAAAGAAAATGAAATAATGGAATAAAATAAATCCTCTATGGAGGCATCCAGTGAGGACCCAGCTGTTTGTTCTTCTTTGAGATAGCTGAGACAATGAAATGATAAAATCTGCACATAAGACAGACTCTGTATCATGAATGAATAAAACATTTTTTTAATTCCTCTGTGGGGGCTTTTCTGCGAAATCCAGGTGTCCTTTCCATTGAAACTCTCAGAAGAGGAAAAAATTATCCTGCTCATTATCCCAGGCACACCATTTGCATAGCACACTCTTCACACACCGCCTCCTGTCAAAATATCAGTCTGTCTCCAACTTTGGCTCTTTGGCCACCATGCATAACTTGTGACACCTTGACATGGGTCCCCTATGCCCCCTGCACTCCAGCAAGGTAAGCGTCCTGTAGTCACGCACCCTTTTCTTTTGCAGATGGCTGAGTTTTATCTTTCTTCATCTTCTTGTCCAGGGCAGCCATCTCATCCTGCTAAAAACCTGAAAATCTTTACGAAAACTTCAGAAGGGGCACTCACCGAATGATACACATGCAATTTTTTGTCAGATCGTTTTTCTGTGACATTTTTCCCAGTGGTTCACAGGTAGGGGCTTTCTGGGGAGCTAGTTTGTTTTGTTTAATTACAGAGGCTTCACATAGATTTCAGTTTCATTAGGATGCATGAAGTAGGCTGTGTTTAAACAAGCCTGCTCCTGTAACTTCATTCCATTTAAACGCACGCCTCTGATTTGATATCCTCTTAAATAATTTATGTATACACCACTATTGAACATAGCATACTTTACATTCCACATGTAGCTAAGCAAGATAATTACAACAATGCAAGCTAATTAAAGCTACAGGGGAAAACCCTGACCCTGCTGAAGTCAAAGGGAGTTTTGCCTCTTACTTCAATAGAGTAAGCACTTCACCCTCGGGCCCTTTTTGTCCCCCTAAGTTTCTGTGGCAGTTTGTGCAGAGAGTCCTGGAGAATATCGGGTCTCAGAGAGCCAATTAGCTAGAGACAGCAGCACAACAAAGCTTCCCCCACCGATGCCGAGTGGGCGGCCCTGTGCCTCCAGGAAACAGGCCCAGGCTGGGCTGGGGCTGCGGCTCCAAGTGGCAGCCCTCATGGGCATACGGGAAAAGAGCAGCAGCCTCCCTGCTTGGACAAGAAACACAAGTGGGGCAATGCTACGTGAAAGTAATTGAAGGTGAGGGGAAAGAGCCTGAAGCTGTGTTGTGAGGGCAGGCCATCACAGCACTTGAAGGCCAAATGTTTCCCTAATTGCCTCTTAAAATGCCTGCTCTTGACCAGGGGTGCCCAGCATTCCCTGCTGGGTGGGCCACACAGCTCCCTTCAGCCGCTGCAAAGTGGCACATCTCCTGGGAAGCAGCAGATGTCCTGCACATGTAGAGCACTCACGACCTTTTGCTTTTATTTCTCACTTTCCCAGGGGCTCCTCAGCACAGGACAGCGAGTAGGTTGCTCTGTGTCCCACAGTGTCCCTCAGCCTCTCCCACGATATTTGAGCAGATGTGCACTTCCCACATAGCAGGAAGCAGAGTACCGGGCAGGGCTGAAGCTGGGGGCTGACTCATCTCCATCTCTGCCTGCCAGGAATGAGATGCAGTGTGAGTTCTCTAATCAACGCTGCCACTAGCCGACAGTCTGTGAAGTCTGAAAATGTGACTTGAAGAGATAGGTGCATATATATTTAAAATTTTCAAGGTGCTTCTCAGAGGATTGTGGCTTTGCCTTAGCAACCCAGTGGGGTTACTTGTCCTGAGCATAAAATTAGTTTCTGAAGAATTCAAGCCCATCCTTGATCTGAAATATTGAATGAGAACCAGAATTGTCTCTGACAAATTCTGTTTCAGTTGAAAATTTCCCTTTCTGTTCTGTCCTAGTGCAGCCTCACCTTGAGCACACTGGGCAGTTTTAGGTTCCACAATATAAGAAGAACACAAGGATATAAAGGACATAAGACTATTAGACAGTGTCCAAAGGAGAGCTACGAAGATGGTGAAGGGTCTAGAGGGCAAGAGGTGTGAGGAGCAGCTGAGGTCCCTGGGTTTGCTCAGCCCAGAGCAGAAGAGGCTGAGGGGAGGCCTCATGGCGGCCTACAGCTTCCTCCCAGGGGAGCGGAGGGGCAGGCGCTGATCTCTGCTCTCTGGGGACAACGAGAGGGCCCGAGGGAACAGCATGGAGCTGCGTCAGGGGAGGGTCAGGCTGGGGGTTAAGGAAAGGTTCTGCACCAGAGGGTGGTGGGCGTGGAACAGGCTCCACAGCACAGTGGTCACGGTTCCAAGTTGCTGGAGCTCGAGGAGCGTTTGGACACCGCTCTCGGACACAGGGTTTGGGTTGTGGGTGGTCCTGTGTGGAGCCAGTGGTTGGATTTGATGATCCTTGAAGGTCCATTCCAGTTCAGGATGTTCTATGATTCTGTGAAAACAGATCTTAGCATGAACTGGCCTTAATACAAGATGTTGCATTACAGGTCATAGGGACACTGACAAAACTGAAGGATCATAAGATAATTCCAAGCTGTTGAAAGGTGCTTTCTGGGCAAAGGTATTCATAGCAATAGAATAGTGCACTGGGACTATTGTGATCAGATTAGAGGGCAACGGTTACTGTGAAATCAAACCTAAGGAAGAAAAATTACCCCTGAATTTGGTATTGGATCAAGGCTCTTTGGAGGTTTTTGAGATTCTTAAGTCTTACAAAAATCTGAATCAGACATTGTTCACCTTCTACATGACAATGTTGTTGCCTGAAGGGCTTCTTGATGCCTGAATTTTCTTGTCATTTTCATATTCACTTCTCACTGTGGGAATAGAACATGCACAAACAGTGTTCATTTGGAGGTTCTTGTGTTGCAAAAGGTCAGGTCCAATTTTATAATTCTATGCATTCATCTTTACAAAGAAGGGTTTTGTTCAATCTGGACACAGCGAGATAATGAAAGCTCTTTAAACTGGTTAAAGGCAGACACTGCTTCATTTATCCAGTCAATTTTGTTGTTTTTCGAAGAATAGAAAAGCATTGCCTTTGAAAAACCTTTGCTGAGTTGCCTTGAGGAAACTTAGCAAAATCAAAATCAATGTACTTGTGAATACTTAAAAGAGTTGCCCATTCCATGATGGCACATACTTTTTTTTTTTTTTTTGTCGCCTTACTGCAATCATTGAAGCGAATGACATAGAAAAGGAGCTCCACTGTATTATTATTGAACATCATCTGGGGTTTTTACTGAAATGCTTTAGCACCACAGGGATTTGTTAGTCAGAAAGAAGTTCAGATTCAGTAAAATAAAGTTATCAAAATTCATGACCATGAACTTGTCTGTCCCAGACAGTGTTATTTGAAATGCTGGAGTGTGTGTGGAACATTGGGTGAACCAGAAAGAAATAACTGCATACTAATCCATATCGTATGTGGGAATAGTTGTCTAATGATCACCTTACAAGTATAGAGCAAATCATGAGATTACATGAACTTTTTTTGTTTTCATTTCCTTTTTAGCAATTCACTGATCAGAAATAATAATACCTTTTTTTTTTTTTTTTTTAATGTTGATCTATTTTAGAACACAGTAACCATCAATGAAGAGTAAGAATTAGTTTTAATTCTAGACAAGCACAGCTGGGATGCCATCAGAAGATCAAGACAGATGGGCAGCAGTTTCTTTTAGGTATTCCATCTACCAACTTCATTCCTGGTTTGCACAGGCAATAAGGCTTTATAAAAGGGATTTTAGGTGCAGGCTGGTGGAGAGCTTTTTAGCCAACAGGGAAGAATATATGATCATTTTTCCTGTCAAAGTCACTGCTTAGGTCTTGATATTCTTGGGTGTCTGAGGTATAGGGTTCAGTGAACTTGCAGCCATCAGCAATGTGTTCATCTGAGCATAACTGTTTGGCAGAAACCATTAGGCCAGACTCAGTGACATCTCAAAAAATATTGGGGCCACGCAATACACCTCATGGAATTGCCTTTTATAATCTAAAAGAATGATGCACTGAACTCATGATTTCCTGCCAATCTTAATTTCTGCCATGAAGATGTGACTGACTAGCTCATGGCAAATGAGTGGAAGTGGGTACAAGGAAGTGTCACACCCTAACCAGGAAGAGAGGAATCTGAGGACAGCAGCACAGACTATGCTAAATAGATACTCATCAGTGTCTGCTACACATCTGTAAGTCCTCAAGGTAAGAAGGATGTATGTGCTGGATTATAGGAACTGGTAAATAAAATGCAGTGGTTAGGTTGAAACTCCAGTCCTGTACAGAGTCATTTGAAGTCAGTGGGACTTCTGGAAGCACATGGTGAATATACAGTGCAAATGTTCACTGTTCATATCCTGTGGTTGCTGTGTCACCACTTACTACATGTAATAGCACTCCTATCAGTTGTGTTCTATCTTTCCAAAAGTCACCATCACAATAAGAACTAATATGCCATATTCCTTTTATTAAGCCAAAAAAGAATTTGTCTGTTTTATGAAATGGCGTGTTTCTCTCTTCCTTGAATGTTGTGAAGTTTAAATACACACATACTTCTCTATTCTGATGTGAGTGTGGAAATCATTGTTGTTGCAAGGTTGCAAAACCTTAAAATATGTGACTACATTTTGTCCCTGTAAGACAACTGTCACAGCAACACGTGTTTTCCAAGTAAGCAATGCTAGCAGCATCTCATTTTGCATAACATGTTGTTGGTTTTTTATTCAATGGCTGAAATATGATAGAGGCATGCCCTTGGAAATGTAAAATAATTTTTCCTTATTCACATATTTTACATTTTTCAGATCAACATCACCCGAATCCTAGTCTCCTTGACTGCTGAAAGGGTTGATTTGTTTCATTGGCTAAGGATGGTTCTGATGCCCAGATACCCAGTTCCAAAAAACTTGTACTTACCACACTTTCTAGGTAGTATAATGAAGTGCTCTGGAGTAATCTAAATTATGTAAATACTCTCTCCTATTAACAATGCTGTCATGTACTCCCTTAGAGAAAGATTAAAACAGTGTAGGAAGCGTGCTTGATATTCCCTCTAAAATGCTGTACAGTTAAACTCTGCTTTTACATGGCTTTTCCACTGGAATGAATTAGGCAAAGCAGAATTAACCTTGTCAGTCACCAAGTCAGCTTCCATGACACAGAGTGCTGTAACTAAGAATACAGAAATAACAAGAGAGATCCAATGCAGTCACCCTCCACTGATTCCTGCATAGAGTATGTAAAGTGCTTTAGGTTACTCTGAGAAGACAGACTCCATATAAATGTAAAGTAATAGCAAAGTCTTTTTGCCTGCAAGTCAAGGCTAATAGAAAGTGTTCTCAGACAAACAAAAGGCTTTATGCCCCAACCCATGGATGCTGCGAGATGTTCTGCATTGACCTGGATGTGGAGGCACTGAGCTGTCAACTGGAGTGTGCAGCCTGAGCAGGAGTTTAGGGGAAGGAAGCAGGCTGCTTTAACACAAAGGAGAGGAAATGTAGATGACTAGGGCCAATGAGTGAATTGGAAGGGAGAGAGCACAGAGTGGTGCAATAACTGAGTCTGTGTGGTGGGAAAACAGCATGAACACCAGAGAACACAGAGGTTGCCAGATCTCCCTGTTCTGGCTAGTTTGGTCTTGTAAAGACAGATGTTAATTGGAGCAAGGCAACTGTGTCCTTCTGAAAATCTCATTATGGCCTTTCTGTTGATGTATGGCCCTAGGAACATCCTCCGTGTAATATAAGGAAATCATTCTAACTTCTTTACATAGATTCATAGAATCATAGAATGTCTTAGGTTGGAAAGTACCTTAAAGATCACCCAGTTCCAACCCCCCTGCTGTGGACAGAGTTGCCACCCACTAGATCAGGCTGCCCAGGGCCCTCTCCAACCTGGCCTTGAACACCTCCAGTAATGTGTCATGTACCTTATCTCACTCTCTCTTGGTTATCTTAAAATCGTGCCTCCACAGGGACACGGTGTTAGAGACACCCAAGAAAGCTGGTCCATGTGGCTGTTGAACAGTTTGTACAGATAGGAGCTGAATATACTCAGAAATTCAGTCCTAAGTTTGTCTAGGGCCCACTGACATGGTGCCCACCATTGTATCTGACACCGGTTCAGGGACAACTGCATCACACTTTGCTGCATGGTACATGCAGGACCATGGCCCACTGGTTACCAGTAACTCTGCCAGTGCAGTTCAGAGACACATTTGCTTTAGAAAGCCAGCTGAGTTCCTCACCAGTTCAGCTGTTCCTGGAGCAACTTGCTAAAAACTATTTCTGCAGCATACTTACGAGAGAAGACAGATTCTCTGAAACAAGAGCTGAGGGTTCTGCAATTTTTAAAAGCTTGCAACAACAATCTCCAAAATTATGGGGTGTTTAACATTACCAAACTTTCTTCTCTATCCCAGGCTTAGTGTTTCCAATTGACTGTCTTCCTGCTCGGTAACTCTAAAAATATTGTGCTCCTTAGGTTATGCAAAATTCACGGATTCCTTTCACCTAGTACAGAACCCTATTGCAACAAGATGCTTCCCAAATTGGAGATCAAGTGAGATGCTATACCCATTAAGTTATCACTAGTAACTAGCCATTTCTGTTTAGTATGGTGTTTCCTTGCCACATCTGGTCAATAAAGAAAGGAAGTCCAGAGCACTGTAAATGGGAGCTATGAGGGCAATATCCTTTTTAGGAGCTTTATGTTGTGAGCACTTCAGCACATCTAAAATTAACACCTAATTGTTAATGCACAGAGCTGACTGGCATAAACAAAAGTGTCTCTAGTCAGACAGAGAGTCCAATAAGGCTCCATGTATAGTTGCTTCCCAAGAAAAAACAGATGACCATAAGATCTGTCCTGTAAAATCTGCAACATAAGGAGATACAACTTTTGTATCAGAAATAAACTACTGCCCACTAACACGGGAGCAGATGATGAATCCAAATGTTTCTGGCAAGCCTCTCTTAATTCTGTCTTTCTAATAGTGACTAAAGCAGTGAAAAACTTTTGTGTGGCAGGAAAGGAGACAAACGAGCAAAGTAAAAGTGTGGAGAAGAATATGTGATTTCAAAAGGGCTTACCTTCTTGAGCTCTAACAGAATAGCTTAATTTTCTTGATATACTGTAGCCAAGTAAGAAGAAAAAAAAATCTCAAGATAGTCTTTGTTCTGTGAATGCCTGTTTGTGTAATGGCAGCAGTATTGTTATTCTGTGTCATCCCTTGTTGACAAGGCTGTTTGAGTTCCAATAATGGAAAACTATCATGTTGATTTGCTTCAGATTAACCTCATCTTCTTGTCATACTACAGGTATTTTCCATTACAAGTAACAAATACTGATGATAGGTAAATGATTTTGATAAAGTCTGACAAAGATTTTAAAACAGCTGCATAGATGTTTATTTTACTTTAGAAAAAACAATAGCATCAGAAAGATGACATCTGTCAGATGTCTTTGGTAATTTTTTCATTACGTATTGTCATGACTTTCTACATCTGGCTATAAGAAACAAACACTTATTTCTGTGTTCAAAATAACAAACATTATTTTCAATAAGTTAGAATTCCTTCTAAAACAGCTCATAAAAAGAGCTGAAAATAGTTAGATCACCAGCAAAACTAACACTGAGGACTCTAAATAATTGCTTCAACCACTACTGATACCTTAGCTTCAGACTATAATGATTTCGTATCCCAGACACAGAGTTGCTGATTGCTTCTGTTATATTTTTCTCTTCAGATGTAGGATTTGAGAAAAGTGATTTATCCTGATCTTACAATGACAGTGTTAGTGTCACAATGCAGGAAGTATCAAAGGGTACAGAGGCATACACACGCTCTATACAGAGAATGGTGTTTACTTCATTGTTAGCAATTACCAGAAGTGACTCAAAGTCAGCATGATTCTGGATATAACAAAACTTACCACTTCAGTCCCTTCAAACACAACAGTAACTTCTGCAACTGAAACTTTATAATCCTGTTCTGGAAAGTAAGCTACTTCAAATGTGTAGACATTAAAGCCTGTATTTAATCACGTATAGGTACTCTGGTCTGCACAGTAACTGCCTGCTAGGCAAATAAAATACAAAAAAGCTTGTGTTAAATGCTAAGAAACACAAGGATGCAACTTCAAGGCAATTTCCACACTTCTTTTTCTAAAATTGTATCCTTTTAACTCATTTTGTATATCAAAGGATGGAGGATTCTTGGCTGGTAACAATCTCTTGTGCTTCCACCATTTTGGACTGCAGCGTGTTGCAGAATGTCGCGCTGTGTTTGTCTTCACTGGAGCTGAATTGCTAGGGAGAACCCAAACGGGGCTATGTGTAAAGCCACTAGACGGCCTCTACACTCCATAATAACACTAACTTTGGAGATGGTATTGAAATTACCAGGCAAACTTGTCTGGGAACCTGCAAGTCTTAATCTGGTATGAAAATAAAACATGTCCAAATGACAAACCACGTGCCCACTGCAGACTGAAAAGAAGCTCTGGTTGTTTTATGCACAAGCTTTCAATCTTGGGCCCTGGGGCCAAAAGCCATTACTATCTGATGTGTACTTAGTCTATGTGACTTCATTTGCTGGTCACTCTCCAGTTATGATCAGAGACATGATCCGGCTACTAACTCCAGCACCATGATTAGCATTAAGAGGCAGCCTCAGAAGAAAGGAGCAGAGCTGAGCAGGCAGAACTGAGCCCTCTGACATCACACTTCTGAATGCTTCTCCTTACAGTCCATAGGACATAAATTTACCTTCTTCCTATCTTCTCCATAAGTGTCATCCTCTAGAAATCCCAAATGGTGGTGATTGTCCAGCTCACTGGATGTAGGACTCTTGTCAGAGATCTGTTACAATCCTCAGTAGTCAAGAACCGGACTCCTCCTGCCGTTATTACTGTGCCTGCAGGCTCATGGCACTGCACCACACTTGCTCCTGCACCTTATGGGTGTCCTTTCACGCATCCACAGTCCCATTCTTGCTCCAGTCTTGTTTATCCCACCTGTGTAATGGAAGTGCTTGGAACCAAAAGAGGGTTTCCATTTTCTCTTCCCAGAGATATGGAGTGCATTTTTAGTGGCATTATCTGACATTCCAGGCACAAACGATAGGTCAGATCTGTTCCTAGGGCTCTGTTGGCATCTATAACTACCCTAGTTGTACTCTAACCACTGAGTGAATTTACTGTAGCAATCACTCTGAGCATATCTCAAGGATTTCATCATGATATTTTGCTGCTTGCAATGCCAGAGAGAGAACAACAGTATGAAATAAAATCCACAGAACTTCACCTCCTATGAAAGGGAAAGAGAAGAGCTGAAAACAGGCTGAATTTCTCCAGGGTAATTTTATGTAAAAGAAAGACCAGCAACATCCTTTAAGGCCTGAAATGTCAAGCTTGTAAAAATAGTATTCTTGGGAGTTGTATTTGATCATTTGTTAAATACTGTGATATAAAATGTAGAAATCCATGTGTAATGCTTCAAATCCCTAATCTGGTTTAAAAGGTCAGTTGAAGCCTAAAAGGACTTGACATTTTCCCTTTAAAAATCTGACTTTTTGACTCACAGCTAACAACATTTGAGCCTGAATGACCTGAAGGATAAATACAAAAGCTGATTTCAATTGAACTATTTAGAAAGCAGGGGATCTTCTAATTTGTAAGATAGCATTCAGGGAGGTTTTTCCATTAAGAACTCAATCGAGTGAAAAATGATTTCCTTGGGTATTCCACAATCTTTCAATGCTTGTGTAAATTTTACACAGGAGGGGGCAGTGAGTGAGGCTGAAGATATATAACACAATGCCAGAAGAGCAGAAAGTCCTTGTAGAAACAGAGGTAACTGGTGTCTCCCTTAAAAAAAAAAAAAAAAAAAAAACACACTCTTTGTACTTCCTCCTTCACTGTACTGGAACAGTGTATCTCAAAATCTTTAGTGTTCAATGTAATTGAGGCTTGCTAGCCAGTGTTTATATCTTTGTAAGCATGATGATAGGCCATTCCAGCCCCATCCCATGCCTCGGGTATCATTTGGTTTGGAGTGAGTACAGCCTGTGTGTTCGATGGCTGCCCTCGTGGAGGTGTGCACTACTCGCCAGCCTGGCTGTATGAGTGTGCCATGTGGGTGGGCTTCCTTGCAGAGCCTCAGCCTGCGTGGCCAATGGACTTCCTCCTGGTTGCCTCTCAACATCCCATCCATTCTTCCCAAAGCAATGATGGTGAAACTGGGGACATCTCATGGCAGGTGAGCCTCACCCCTCCAGCCTCGCACACACATCGCTGTTGGCCCTGATATGCACATTTCTGGAAGGGGCCCATAAGCCAGCGTCAGACCAAGCGTCTGCATCCTCACTTGCCAGAGCAGAAATGTTGTTATTTTAACAGTATTGCCCTGCGATCGATGTCTCCCGGCTTCCCCTGTTGTATATTTTTGATAAATGCCTCAGCTTCGGCTAACATCCACCCAGCAGCTGGGGACTATTATACCGTGACAACCTTCTATTCCTTTGTCACAGTGTCAGATGCCTGAAAAGGATAATAGGTAGATGTTTCTGCTCTTTGGATGTTAAGAAATAAGTGGCATTCCCATTCCTGATTTAGTTACTTCTTAATTTTAATGAATAGCTGTAGTGATAATTACCGGATTCCTATATTGATAAAAACTGTCACATTCTGCATGTTAATAATAGCACAAATTTGATATTTATGAACTGCTGTTCTTTTGCAAATATAGACATTTGGTAATCATCATTATGATGATAAAATTCATTAAAATTTGAGAAACAACCTATTATCCCTTCTGCCCATTATCTTTTAATTAAGTAACACAGAGAGATTTTATAAGACCTTCTTAGTCATACCGCAGAGTATTGTTTCTGTAATGGAGTCTCTATATATCAAAATACTTCCATCTCAGTTTTGATAGACAATGGAAAATACTGACAGAACACTGACAGTAGATTAATTCCAAAATGTACTTCAGACTTCAAAATTTTTAGCCAAACTTGATTCAGCAAGCACTTGGCTCTTGCTCAGGTGTAGACTGAAATTTGGGTGTAGACTGAGAGCTATAACAATGGTAGAGACTATATCAAGATTTGGTAGTCAGCAACAGGAGAAAACTTTCATGATTATTTATAACTTCAGAAATTTTCAGCACTGTGACTACATGCTGAAACACTTTTGAGGTCCATTGCTCGCGTGAAAACTTCAGTTGTATCTAAAATGATAATTTTTTTGAACTTCGCTTTGGCTAAGAAGCAAAAATGCACGGGAAGGGGTTAGATTCAGGCACATTCAAATAGTTCATGCATTTAAAGATGTTCAGTCAGAGAGTTTTCAGTACTTATCTAATCCTGGTCTGCATTATAATTTTAAATTTTAAGACGCATTGTGAGTGACATAAAGACATAAGCAGTATTAAAGTTAGTTTTCACATCTCTTAGATATTCATATATGGGCAGAAAAGTTTCCTTAAGCAACAGAAGTGTGTTGTTGTTATCACCATAACCTTTAGGACTCCATCCACTATAGGCACAGTTTATATTATTTGATATCTTAAATTTAGATCTCATCTTGTCCACATACACCTAATGTTGTTACATTTTTATTGCATTTACTTACCTGACTTACTCTGACTTAACTTTTTTACTAACTTCCTTTGATGCTTACATTTGTACTCAGTAGAACTATCAAAATACTGCTGAGAACTTCTTTTAAATATCTTCATGTATTTCATTTCTCATTCCTGATCACTCTGATGCTGGAGAATACTTGTGTGGTAGCACTTAGCACCAGCAAATATTTCAAGGAAAGATGCAGCCCATGCATATCCTTTCTTTGCCTTTCAGACTTCACTAGGGCCTGATATGCTAACAAATCTGGGCAGATTCTTATGAGTACTGTGATATATCATCACTGTGTGCAGCCAAGAGTGAAGGAAGCAATTCTGGGAGGTCACAGGATGGTCAATGTTCTTCTATTTGAGTTTTTCTTGGGTTCATCCAGAAAATTTTCATATCAAAAGGTTGTTCCCCTTCTTTGCATAGTTAATTCACTCCTCTACAAATGTGACATGTCTCATTTGAGAAAAGCTGCCTAGGAGCTTCTTCTTCCAGACTCAGTCCAGTGTCAGACACAGCAGAGGCTGCTATGACATGATCACAGACAGACTCATGAAAATAAAGCCTCATGTAACAAAGGAACAAAATATTTTCTCTTGCTTAGTTTGAGTCTTGTTCACATCTTTATTTTGGAATTACTGCAACTACCTGAGGAAGTAAAGTCCCCATGAGAAAACACCACCAGCAAAATAACATTCAAACACCATTTTTTTTTTTTTAAAAAAAAGGAAAAACTCAAGAAGTGAGATCATTTGTCCCAGATGCAAAGTTTTAGAGTTGAATATGGTGATGCACTCCTACTTGGAACTGTAGCTTGCCTCCATTCTGTTCCTGCCTATGACTGAGGATTGACTCTCTGGCAAACTGGAGTGTCCAATGATGCACGAGGACCATTCTGTTCCTGAGAAGCGATGGTACTTCTTGGAAAATACCGTCCCACCAACCTACACAGCAGAATGAGGTGTCTGGACCATAACATCCTAGGATGTACTACAGTTGTACTACAGAACAGAGCAAAAGAAAAACAAAAAAAAAGAGTTGATCCTCAGACTGAAACCTCTCCTGCTCTGGAACATTTGCATTATGAGTAAACAAATCTAAGTACAGTTAGAGTTTTCTGTCTTTCTCTCAAAATCATGTAGAATCACAGATTTTAGATGAATTCTGTGATAATCTGCAAATCAATACAAGCCTGTTAGGGAGTGGAGAAGAGGTAAAAAAAAAAAAAAAAAAAAAAAAGTTTTG
>VXAV01009776.1:308397-325594 GCA_013399715.1 Alectura lathami
TTGAGAGCCAAGCGGGAGTGAAGTAGTATCCTTCTGGTCAGGGTGATTTTAAAAAACATTTTAATAATGCAATTTTATTTATGACTGTATCTAAATTGACCTTGCGATATAATGTTCTTCTGAAAGCCACCAAACATTATCCTGAAAGTCTGCTGAGATGTAAGCACTTATGCTGTAAGGTTTATTTAAGTGCTGTGCTCAAGTAAAATTAAGATATTCCCTTACCTTCAAAATGCCTTTAAGCCAGTGAAGAACAAGTCCAGGAAGCTAAGCAGGGTGCCCATGGCATAAACATGGCCTCTGGCTGTCCACACTGTTTAATGTTAGCACGCTCCTCAGTCGAGTTGCACCATGTGCCAGGGAGCATAGGTGTGTCCAGGGAGACTGAGCAGGACTAGGATTGTTCCCAGCAGAGTTTAAGGAGGACAAGACCACATTTGTTTTCCTGTTGGGGAACAGAAGATACAATTCAAATTTAATCATATAGATACGAGATGTGCTATTGGCTTTGAAAGCTGCAAAACAGTCCTTGACCCATTTCTACTGTCTGTATGATAATTTATTTCAGCTAGCATTATGATAGGCAACATAATTTTGCTGTGTGTTTGATCAATCTGAATGATGCAATAATATCTTTGTACCTCTGTTTCATGATGTTATCTTGGGAGAATTTATTCCCAATGACTTCGATTCATCTTCAGGCACCAGGGGTAACAACGCTTGCTTATGTCTGTAAGTGAACAACACTGCTACTGGCTGGATCAGAGCTGTGTAGGATGAACAACTTACTGGTAAAGGAGGCATGTATCCCACGTGTGCCACCTGGGCTGCTCTGCCTGCAGTGTCCGCTCTAGGTACTGTGTTACATGCACCGTGTTTCTCAGGGCAGTCACAAAGCAGCAAACCTAAATTAATGTTGGACCTTCAAGAAGAGGAAGCAAGAGGAAAGCATGAAAGGAAAGATGAGTGATTTATAAGCTAACGACAAAGGAAGAAATAAGGCCCCCTCACCAATCGCCTACTGCAGGGCAGTACGGGTCTCTGTTCTGGGGACATAACTCAAGATACAGTTTATACCAAAGAATGCATGCAGTTGGGCTCCATGGTTGTGTTTATATTCATCTTTAAGATTGTTATCTGGTAGGTTTGAGATAGCTTTGCTGTCATCTTTTTAACATTAGTGTCTGATCTTTATGTATCTCCATTTTATCTCAGCCTTGTCAAACTTGCAGTCTGTATTGCTCTGTTACTGAATTCTTGTTCTTTACTTTCATGGTGGTTGCCCTAGAATTCCTTTCCCTGGGAGGGTCCCAGTAGTAACTCCTCATTAGACGTACCTATGCTAAAAACACGATTTACTCAGAGACTTTGCATGGCTTAAACTAAAGGTTGGCTATCCCTTTAAAATACATCTTCAGTTTGATGAAGTTTCATAGGCAGATCCAAGTCTACAAATTCAGCTTCTGTAGCATTTCAGTTCATCTTTTATTTTCCCTATATAAACCTGAGCTTATCACATAAAGAGACCATATTTAAATAACAGAAAGAACACGAATCTCATGAGAGTGGTTTAGATAAGGTTTATTTAAAGCAACTTACATGAAGAGATTTTTTATCCAAATAATAATAATTGCTTCTGTAAAGAAACTTCTTGTATCTGGTAGGTTCTTCGAGTATTCATAGACTTTATACCATTGCATGTTCCACTAAATATTTTTTATTCTGGTGATGAAAAGAGAGGTGCTTGTTGTGTATTTTAACAGGGAGTTTTGGTGGAAAGAAAGTTAGAATCTGACTGAGATACTGGAATATGTTGTTCATAAACGTGTCATGGTCCTGAAGTCAGCTAGGCAACTTGCTTAAAGAAAGCATTTCCAGCAGAAATGCTGGTTAGCACTTTCTGAAATAAAGGGGTGCCATTTTCAACACTTTGGTTCACTGTCCCGGGCACAGGTCTGTTTCTGTTGTACTGTCTGGTGAGATCATAGCACAGGATCCCAAGTTAATGTTTAAATAAATTTTCACCATTGAGTCAAAATTTTCTCCATCTCTTTTTTTATTAACGTTTTTAATTTCACTTTAATGTAATATCCTCTGGTATTTAATTGTTCATTTATTAGGAAAAAGGTTGTTATCACAAACATACATACTGGATTTTCTCACTCTGTGGCTGTCAGTGAGGAGGGTTCCTAATTTAGCCTAAGGTCCAGCTGAGCTAAAAGCACCAGAGCGAAATTTTCACTCTGAAAATTTAAGAGCTTAAGGGGTATGTGTAGTCCTCATTCACTCAGTAAATCTATTCCTACTGAAACCACAGAGCTTACACAATTGCCAAATGTTCAGGCATGCCTGATGATAGAAGCACTTCTCTTAAACCCAGAAACAAATAATCACACTGTAGTTAATGTTTTAAATGCCATTTAGATGTGAAAGAGAAGCTAAATGCCCACAAAGAAATTTCATTTCCTAATTGTTTCTTGCAGCTAATGCAGGCATATTAACATAAAGAAACATTTACACATGGAACACAACTTTCTTAACACATCTTTTGGGTTCTGAACTCATCAAAACAAAGTTCAAGCAGAAGGACAAAGCAATTCAGAAAGTGTTGAAAATATACATTCGCAGAATCTTTCTTCTGTGGCTATAATTCGAATCAGCAGCAGTGCAGTGTGTCATAATGGCCACAAACTGGAAGAGGGGAGATTTAGGCTAGATATTAGGAAGAAATTCTTTCCTGAGAGGGTGGTGAGACACTGGCACAGGCTGCCCAGAGAGGCTGTGGATGCCCCCTCCCTGGAAGTGTTCAAGGCCAGGCTGGATGGGGCTCTGAGCAACCTGGTGTAGTGGGAGGTGTCCCTGCCCATGGCAGGGGGTTGGAACTAGGTGATCTTTAAGGTCCATTCCCACCCAAACCATTCTATGATTCTGTGATTTTATAAGGGGATACAGCATGTATATGTGAACACATGCAGGGATTTGAAGATGCCTTGCCTAGGGTTAAGAAAAGGTCATTTACTGGATCCTCTGTTGAAGTCAGAGGAGTTATATAAATATATAACTTATTAAAATCTTGAACTAGAAACCTGATTTCCATTGTAGAGAGGATACAAGAAATACTGTCACCCTCTTCAGTCTCTGATGAAGCAAAAAGATTGATCGAATACACTGCACACAATACTGCATGCTTATAGAAGAAAGAAAAAGTACTTGTTGGAGAGTTAGCTCTTCTATGGACAGGCAATTATTAATTAAATTAATATTTAATTCAGAGCCATATTTCGTGCATGTGTGCAATATTCTGTTGCACAATGTGAATCAATAGAAATAAATATAAACACAAATATTTTATTGCTGCAAATGAACAGAGAAAACCTTTGTCCCTGAAAAAATAGTGGAAGGAATTGAGAACATCAAGATGAATTAAGTGGAGAAATCTTTCTTTCCTATTCTTGTTTGGTTTGGAGCAGGGAAGTATGAGTAAGTTGTCTACAAAACCCAAGCTCCATGCTGCCATTCAAAATCCACACACCTTTCATCTACCAAATCGTGACTGGAAGAAAGCAAGCTGGTGATAGGGCAGCCTTTCAAAGGTATGAATATTTGCAAAGTATTGGTTACTAAGGCTCTCACAAAATATAGAGAGTTTTCTGAATGAGCAGGAATGTTATACAATGGAAAAAAATACCAAGAAATACGGTAAACTAAACAAACAAAAAAAAAAAAAGATAATTGATTTAAGGCTGAATATTTTGGCAAAGATTTAATTCTATACACAATATGGCAAAGGTTGAATAATACAGTGTACCTCAATACCTACGACATTGCAGTTAAGAAAAATATCTAGTTTCCCAAGCATCTTTTGCTGGTCATGGGATCCTTCAGCTTGACTGTAACTTGATAAAATCTTCTGAGTTATCCTACTGAGTGCTTAATGCTTCCTCAGCGGCTTCCCGAGGACTTCTCGAATGTAAAATATTTCATGATGAGCCAAACTTTTCTAATCAGGCTGCTTCTGCTTCCCAGTTTATCTAAAAGACATGTTATTGCAGACCTTTTCCTTTTACAGGAATTCTGTCTATTGTTTACATAGGTATCACGGAGAGAGATGTTTGATACAAATTGTTTCAGTTGGAAAGAGCTCTGCCAAAGAAAACAGACAGGCAGCTGTTTGCATTGCATATAAAAATTTTGTTAAATATGGCTGCACCTGTGTAAACACAAATTTATTTCCAAGAAGTACCCCTGCAGCTGCAAAAGCTTTCAGACATTGCCAGACAAGTTATTTTTATTAAACCATGTAACATACTAAATAGTTCTTTCGATGGTTGTCATGCCTTAAAAACATGCAATATAAAAAATCTTGTCCATTTTTAGGGGAGACTTTTTTTATTTTAATTTTCCAAATGCTCACAGAGCAATGGCCCACTCTGTATTTTACTATTGTGCTAGGTTATCTGGAAAATTTAAAGCAACGTGTAGGTGCATGAACTCTGTGAACACTGTGTGCGTGCGTGCGTGCGTGTGTGTGTGCATGCACATATGTAATTCTGGATTTTGTTAAGGTCTCAATATGTGTCTGATCCAGAGTCTATCAAAGGTGATAGAGAGATTTTTACTGCCTGCAGCAGACTATGAATCAGAGTTTAAATGTTAACTTGAAATGCCTGGATCTGGCGCGGTATTGTATTTTATACTCCTCACCTCCAGAAAGCATAAACAAACAAGACTAAAGACTGAGAGAGCTGGAAAAAATCTGTTTCTTTGCAAAGTAGTGCCTCTTTGTTTCCTCCTGCTGCAGAGCTGCACAACTTACAGGGACATGGAGCAGGGGCTGCTGAGCTGGCACCTTCCTCTGCCCAACGGAGACAGAAATGGCAGAAGGTGCAGAACCCCACCCTCGGACCTTCCTGAAAGGCAGGCAGAAATTGCATCCCCTCGCTTGTCACCCTCAAGGACACAAATACACCTCGCCAAGGCTGGTGCAAATGCGTCCTGGGGAGTAGTGACCCAGGGATGCGGTCCATGTTTATGAGCATACCTTTTCCTTAATCTGCACGGTGTGTCTGTGGTCTGGGTTGCCCTATGCAGATGCACATTATATAATTGGACTGGTGTATTTGCACTCACTCTGAGGTCCATTTTGCTGCTGTGCCAGACTTGGGCTGAAAATACACGTATCATTATTTAAATCTATATGCATGCACATTCAGCCTATGTGCAACACATCAAGTGGTCTACCTCTTCTTAATAAGTTCACAGATCTCCCACTGACATCTATTTTAGTTATTTATATTAAATCATTTTCAAGGAGAATAGAAGCTCTTTATACACTGTAGGCTGTATGAACGGCTTCTCTGGAAAGCGGAAATCAATAGTGCTTAGTGATTCAATTGGTGCTAGGTGCAGCACCATTCCAGGGGCTGTATGGTGGCTAAAATGGTGCCAACGAGCCTATCTGAGCTCAGCTCTCCTTCCTGTCCCTCCATGAGGGCAGGGGGATAGGGGCATTGAATTACAAGTACAAGCTGAGGTAACAGCCTGTGCTTTAATTCAGCAAGTGATCTAGCATACAGAATTATTTTTAAAGGTGAATTTTTGCTGATGAATGTGTAAATGCAAACACACACAGACACACATACATAAATATACTTTTAAAAGACAATCCTCAGCCATGTCACCCTTGTCCAGTGTCTCTGTGCTGCCACTTCAAGCACAGGAGAAAGGATCTTCAGTAAATGCCCCAGCACCTTTTCTCAGCAACCACAGACTCACTTCCCTGTAAAGATCTGTGAAAGCAAAACTAATTGGTGGGTAGGATATGGACAGAACTGCCACAGCAGTATTCAGCGAGAAACATGAGCATCAGAGCAGGTACTTGCTCACTTTAACAAGAATGCAACCTGAATCAGTGGCACTATTCTTCATTTTTGCAGGAGGAACAAATTTCTCCCCTGAAGTACAGAGGGAAGCAGTCTAGATATAGCTGGCATGCACCTCCTTGATGTATAGCAGCCTTGCCAGATCTCACATGCTGCTCCAGCTCTGACTCAGCTAGACTTCAACTCTGAAATTATGGGGATGATGGCAAGCCCAGTTGGGAGAGGGGAAAACATTAAGCCTTTATGTAGAAAAGAGACGAATATGTCGAAAAGAGAAGAAAAGCAAAATGAATATGGTAAAAAAGTGATCACCAATGCTTGCTTGAATTCTAAAGGGATGTTTTTTCTGTTCTTAACAGACAAGTTGCCTTTGGATCCCACAAACCTTTGGAGAATGGGTTTCTCTGAAATGATTGGAGAATGATTTCTCTGAACGTGTCAAAAGTGAGAGGATTTTGCAACTGCCATACTAGATCAGTCACCCACTGGCACATGGCTAGCACCAGATACATGAGAAAAATATATGTGGAGCCTACCAGAGACACATTTAGAAATAATCTGACCTTCAGAAGCTCTCAGACAAGTCACAAAGCAGGGATTCCTGTAATTTTTGTAGGCTGAACTGACCAAGTATGGAACTATTGTTGCTTGAGAATGTTGCTGTTAGACAGAGACACACATATGCACGTATGCCTAAGAACAAGTGGAATTTGTTTTTCACTGTTGAAGAATTATTTATAACTGTATCATAATTTCATCAGTTGGTCAAGGAGCAGAAACTGTATGAAACAAGCAATGAGAACAATTTTAAAACAAAATGAACTATGTGTATGAATTCAGCCACAACTGAGAAGTGAATATCTAAAAATGGTGAATCACAAAGCAATAATACACAAAAGAAGTAGGAAAACGAGAAGGAACACCCTCCCATGTTCACATTTCTGCTGGTGGGAAATAAATTGTATATCTCAGACTATATGTGCAGCTCTCTTAGCATGCAGTAGATGAGTTAATGCAGTAAATATCCATCCCAGAATCAGATTTAAAAATTTTAAAGTAAACAAGCACAAGTCTGAATTATATTGCATCAAGATCCTGTGACCTTGATGAGTGAAGAGTAAGTGCTTTCTCTACCATTTTTGTGTGAGTACAACTTTGACCAATGGTCTGGAAGTGGTTTACTCCATACCCATGCTGATGGCTGTAATTTGTGATGTGTGGATTTGGCTTTAGCAAATAGCATATTTTTTATTAGTTTGTATGTGAGCCGGTTAGTTTAAACAAATAAATAAAGAAATAAAATTACAAGGTAGGTCTGTCTCTAGTAAGCAATTCCTGGTAAGCAATACTTTCACATCCACAAGGAGGGAGCCTTGTCTCCAGTCAGTAGCAAAACATTTGCCTTCAGCATTAAGGATGCAGTCCCATGTCAGGAGGCAGCAGTGGGGTACATTGTGGAACGCACATTTTCTGCAGTGGGAGGCATGCTGGCATCTGCAATGGAAAAAACATGGTCATCAGTCTTCCTGCTGAAAGTGTAAGAAAACTGATGACAGCGATCAATTCATGTTTTTTCCATCCAGACAAGAAAGACCATTTTCCTAACTGTCTGCTGTGTCCAGAACATACAAGAGTCATTTCGGGTTCCTTTTTCCTAGGATAAAATGCAGCATGACTTCACAGCCAGCACCGTGCAGAGCAATCGTGAAATGCATTGTCCATGTGGTAATTCATGTTTTATTGAAGAAAGCCCTAAAATATAAGTTCTTGGATGATTATGGGTAAACAAATTATGTTCGTTGTCCATAAGCAATTATAATAAAATATTGAAAGAGTTTTGTAGTCTAGCAAAAAGAAAAAAAAAAAAAAAAAAAAAGAAGATAAAAATATACAACCACATACTTTTAATTTAGTTGCTTCAATTTGCCTTTTTGTACATTAAAAATGTATAGAGGAGCAGCCATCTCAGTTGCACAGGATATGAAGCCACTTTATTTTGTGAAAAATACCAACTTAAGTACAGTTGATTTGCTAGGTCGCAAAGATTTACCCCACTAAGCTGCATGTAACTGAGTCACGCTCATGATCCCTCCTTAAATTATAAATTTAGAATCCTTATTAGAAAAAGTGATGCTGTCTAGCACTTGGAGATAAACTATGCTGGAGAAGTCTCTCGAAAAAGATAGAAATAAGTCACTTAATAAAGTCTAAATCATTCCTTAGGTTAGCTAATAGAAGCACCCGTGGTTATAAAATTAATCAGTCTCTGCTATTACAGCAAATTGGTGAAGATTGTATTGACACATCTTCATCTGCATGTCTCATCAGAGGTGTCCGTGCCATTTAGCTACAAAACCCTGGAGGCTTTACTCTGCACAGAATCTTATAATACTTCAATTAAGGGACACCAAGCTGCCAGCCAGACAGCAGAGCATTTATTTCTTGATGACTCCTTAAGTTGTGCCACAGGCCTATCATTAAGAGAATATTTTTCACAGCATGATGCAAAGATCCTCATGCCATTAAAAGGAATTGAAAAAGCATCAATTTGTTGTTTGCACCTAACACAGATATTTTTCATTGCTGGAACAGCCATTAAAAACAATCTGTTTTATTGCATTCTGAAAAGATCACAGGAAGTACACATTGTGATTTATTTTAAGTATGACATTAGTATTAAAAGCATAGTGCATCTGAAGTATTTGAAATAAATATTTAGGAAAACAAAGTATTAAATATACTTTCTTAAAAGTCTTCCTGAAAGATCCTTTGCCCTATTTTCATATGTGACCTTCAAACAGAGAAAAAGAATAAGGCACTTTTGAGCCACGTGATATTCAGAACTAATAGACAACTCCATATAATGGAAACAAATCTGAAGCGTGAATTTTTGTCCTCATATTCCTCATGTGAGTGTGCTCTTTCCTTAAGGTAGGTAATACAACCTCTAGGACAGGGCACAGGAAGCTTTATACAGAATATATCATATTCAATAAATTACTCTTTCTTCAGCAGTTTAAAACTAGTCTGCAAAGGGACTCGGGCATTGCTCAGCCACTTGAAGTACTTAATTTCAATAGCAGGAAAAACTGAGGTCCTCAAAAGCAACCAGATCCCATAGGCACCTACATTTCCTTTGACATCAAGGAATTGCCAACAAGCCTGCCAATGAGGCAGTCCAAGCCAGCCCTACTGACCTGCTCTGTCCCTTCCCCCGGGTAAGCTGGAGATAACTGCACACTGCTCACTCCTGCAAATCCCTGTCTAGGGCTCCTTCCCACAGCCTGCAGCCTGGGCATGCCTCAAGGCGGCAGGGCCTAGCTGAGTGATGTGCTCAGTTTCACGGAGTTGGTAGGTGAACTTGGCTTTCCTCTGCTTTCCCATCATCACTCTGCCTGTTGTAGAGCAAGAACATGAGCCCTGGTCTCACTCATCTGCAGGAGAATCCTCCATCTGCCAGGCTGTGAGGTCCTCCAAGGTTGGTCTCCTCTAATGTCCCCTATGGCAGGTCTTCTGCTTTGCGTTTTGCTACAAAGGCAGATACGAAAAGCGGGATACTAGATCCCTAAGCCAGTGTGCAGAAACCTTGTTTGAGAAACAAAAAAATGAGGGTCAGTGCTCCAAACGAGGTGTTATGGGGATCTGAAGGGAGGTTTACCACATCACCAGTGACTCCTTCAGCCACTGGGCTATCAGCTACCATGCTGCATTTTTTTTTTTTTACCTTCCCAGTAAGGTAGACAGTCTTTACCAGACAGTCTCTGAACATTTTTTAACCTTGATTGTCACATTGAGTGGACAAGATTCTCTCAGGACCCCACCCAACCCTTTTGTTGCCACTTCCTCCTGAATACCACCTGCCTCTGCATGCTAGGATATCTTTCCAAGGCACCTAACTCTGTTTCTGCCAGAAGGCAAAACAAATTGCGTTGCCACTGAATGTTAAGCCTTTCCAGTGCTCAGGTCCCTGGTGAGCTCACATCTTACACAGTACAGCTGTAGTTTCAAGGTCAATTTTGATGGAAACGGTTCCACCACTGTACAGTTCAAGATGAGCATCACTCTCTCCATGGTGCTGGCACCACCATTTTTGTAGTCATGGACTTCAGCTGGGCAAATAGTAGCGGCTAAAGCTAAACTGGTCAAAAAATTTGTTGTTTAGTTTTCAGACGGATCAGTCGTTGGCCTGATTGCTGTGTGGCTGCACAACTGTGTGGGTGGACAGAGGCCAGGGGGTGCGCAAAAGGCAGGAACAAGCAATGTGGAGGAGAGCAGAGCAGGACTCCTTTTACAAGGAATATTGCCAAATCAAATTATTCTCTCATGTAATTTTGCTGATATGTTGTAGAGTTAGAGCTGGCAAAGCAAAAAATAACATAACTTGAATCTTGCAAGAAGTTTGCCTCATAAACATCTCTAACACCCAGGAATGAAAAGCTGCATTGCAAATCAAGAATTTGTCACCCAAATCTGATTCCTCAAGTGGCTGTTTCAGTGTAAAATGTTTAACTAATATAGATCAAAAAGCAATCAATTACATTTGTCACTGGTTTATCTGGCCTTAATTTTGATTCTCAGCATCATAACTCATGTGAGTTATCCCACTGAATGAAATAAGATTGTAGTTGTGATTAAAAACTGCTTCCATAAGTAAAAATTTCTAGGGTTAAGCCCTTTACTTGTAGTAAGTTGTTTGGGGATAAGCCATTAACAAGAGACATTTTCATTTTAAATCAGCACTAAACTATCATGTTAATACACTCCAGAGAGAGAAAGAGAGAAAAGATGAGGGATTAAATTATTTGGCCTCCTACCCTTATTCACAAATGTGAACTCCTGAAAATACGTTGGAAGGAGCAGCATTTGCAATTTCATCTCCTCTCCAATTAATTTATTTAAAACTAACATGTATGGTGAGTGTCAATTTTGTGGAGAAAAAGTACATTATAGAATGAGGGCCAGACTGTAGAGCTCTAATTCACGTGAATAGTCTTGCTTGTGTGAATAGTCCCATTGCTTTCAATGGACTATTCACAGCAGTTCAATGGGATTATTCACATACATAATACCCTATGGCATTTGGGATGAAAGCACTATATAAATGTAAACTAAAAATAAAAATATTAATAATATGCATTTTTAGTTACAGCAAAATATGCATTTACCCTGGTAGTCATTACAGCCGATAAGGTAAATCATGCTTGAGCTAAGAAACTCCTACTACACATCCAAAACACTCATTTAACTGTGCTACTAATAAGTAGTTTTTTAGTAAAAATATAAATACACATTTACAGGAACGGAAATACGACATGTATTTATGAAAAGCTTTTGAGAGGTAAATACTATGTATGTTTTCTTATTCCATAAAGGCAATTTATTTTCTTTTTTTTTTTTTTTTTTTGTAAGAATAAACAAAATAAAAGGTACAAGGGTCCAAATTCATCACTGCAGTAGTTCTATTGACTTCCGTTGGGTTTTACCAAAGCCAGGAAGGCAATTTCACACAAAGGGTATCACAAAAAACTCTACTGCTAACCATTCAAAGGGCCAATTTACGTGTTGTGTGCAAGCAGTTCCTGAAAACCAGCATGGAACCCTTCAGCAGCTTCAGAGGAGCTGAATTGCGCATTAGGCAATATTCACATTTCTAATGCCAAAACCTAGAAATCCATAGTTATCATAGATCCACAGAAATTCATAGATATCATTCATAAATTGCAGTAATAATAATAATTAGAGAAAAATTGACAGACAAGTTACATCTGAAGAACATTTTCCCAGTAAAATAGTGTATTAAAAAAACTCTGTGGGGGCACATCCACAGCCACTGTGACTCTGCAGTCTCCAATTCAAAGTCAGCCAACTCCTGAAGAATAAAAAAGGGGAGAGAGAACATGCCAGTGATGTACAATTTTGTGCCTAGCAAACCAATAGCTGCACAGTGAATTAACAACACACAGACTAGGAAATCAGTCACTGTCAGGAAAACAGTCCGCTAATCTATTAGTTTGTTCTTATTTTGTTTCCTTATTTATTATTTTCAATTCTTCAGAATACTCTGTTGTGCCACAAGTATAATGCAAATCTCAGCAATGTCCTTTTGGGCTGAGAGGCAGGACTTTCTAGGTGACCAGCATGACAACCCAGCATAATGAAACTCTACATGGGGCAGCTCCTCAGCCCTTCCTGCTTCTTGTTCGCTCTGCATAGGAGGTAAAACTGGCCAGAGATAATGGAGATAGCGGCTGGATCTTCAGTCCTGCCCTCCAGGCAGACAGCTATGTCTGTCACTCCATCAGTGACCACTTGGGCTCAGCACTTCTACCACTGTTTGTTGTTGTTGTTGTCGTCGTTGTTGTTCTGTCCCTCTGTGTTGTATTTTGACAGATGTAGATTTGTACGGACAAAGAAGAGAGAGGACACTATGGCAAGATCTACATTACCAACCTGTGTGGCACAAAGAAGCAAGAAGCTGATTTTCTGGGACTTTGTATGGCTCTGGTACTGTACGTCCATTGTGACTTCAATGGTGAGGAGGTTTGGACAAGGTACTGGTCCCAGGCACAAACTCTCTGTGTGCAGAGGACAACCTGGAGGAGGCTCCTCCAGGTGGACTGCCCAGATCATGCCTCAGTGTGTGCCTTCAATATTATTTCCAGCAAGAGGATATCTTTTTCATGTGCAGTGGTATAGGCATGAGGAAAATTTGCACCCGATAAAGCCCTCCTATTCACTGAGTTGACACACTCAGTAAAGACTTTAACCTTCCCTTTCCTTTCTTCCCTTCTTCCAGCGCTGGTATGAAGATAGCACCAGTTGATTTTCACATATTGTGCTGTTCTACCACTTTCAAAATATCTCACCTTATACGCTAGACTTGATAGAATAATATAGATAGAAGCATATAGATAGAAGCAATGCACAAAGGGGAAAAGGGAGAAGGGAGAGGGGAGGAGGGAGGAGGGAGGAGGGAGAAGGCACAGAAACTTCTGCCTGACAGAAACCCTGCCATGTAACCCAGTCCATGTCACACTTCTCTATATTTTTCAGTGATTAATTTTCCAAACTCATCCAAACTATGCTTGGCTTCACAAACTGAATAATCAATTGATGTTAATCTGAATGAGAACCATGCCGAAACAAGTTCAGCCACAGCTGATCCTGAACCAGAAGCATGCTGTTTCATACCCCTTAATTTTTCTCCTTTTCTCCACTTACCTTAGCTTTCTTCTTCTTCACGCGGAGTTCTTCATCCTATCTCTACACATTGTCTTTCATCTTTCCATCCCATCCCTTCATCAGAAAACAAACCAAATAAATGCATTATTCTACCAAGTATTCCACAGAATTCACTGTCCCCTGACACTCTTCTCTCTTCCCCTTCCATTTTTCATTGTGGCCAGATGATTGATCCACTGAAAGGAACAAAGTTGATAGGAGATGACACGAATGGAGGCGACTTTCTGGTTTCACTCTGGTGGGCAGCTATACTCCACCACAACCTCTTTCTCAATCCCTCTCCTCAAAGGAAGAGGGAGAGAAAATGCAATGGAAAAAGGTCTCAAGGTCTGAAATAAGGACAAGGAGATTGCTCACCGGTTGTTGTCATGGGCAAAACAGACGCAATATAGGGAGAGTAATACATTTTATTGCCTATTACTAACAGACTAGAGCAGTGAGAACTAAAAGAAAACTGAAGCTACGTTCCTCTCCACCAACCCTAATCTAGTGGTTTGGATCTCATGAAGTTGCAGCCCTGGGTTTAGCGATTAGGGAAAAGCAGCTGGATCCCTGTGCTCCATCAGGTCATCCGAAGATAGGAGAAGTTACAGAGGAACTGTGCTTTGTACTGTCAGTCCCACCTCAAAGTCTGTGCAGGTTTGTACTCTCAGAAAGATCAGGTAGAACCATTCCAGTCATTTTGAAGGTCCATTAAAATTTTAATATTTTCAACATTATCACCTAAACACCAATACATTCATCATTTTTAGCAACTCTTTTTTGTCCATGGCTTGCAGTCCTGTACCTCAGTGCCTTATATCCGAGAGTGAGGTAATAAGATGGTCATAAGGAAAAGAAAATAAAAATCACCATTTTTAGTGACTTCTTTAGTCAAAAGTTTCTTCCTCTCAGTGATGTTTAATAGATTCTAATGAACATATCTTAAATAAAACTCTCATCACTTTTTGAAAAAAAAAAGTACAGGTTTTTTAATCTCCACAGTGACTTGTAGCAAGGAATTCCACAGTTTAAAGGATTTTTAAGTCTGCTGCCTGGGCCCCCTTGGGCCTCTCAAGACAGTGTCTTGAAAGCCGCTCTAACTCCTTGCTTTTTTTAGTCTCAATTTACGCCTTCCTCTCATTATAAAAACAAATATTTTGCCATCTCAGAAAAGAGTTCTCTTCAACTGTAACTCTCTTTCTTTTCTTGTCTCTTCCATTTTGAAAATCTAGAGTCCTCTCTTCTGTTCAAAACCAATTTTGGATTCCCTTCCACCTGACATCCACACCACTAAGGCTGGCAAATGGCACGTGAGACTCCCATGAGGCCATTCTGACCACTGAGGCACTGCATAAAGCAAAAGCAGTAGCAGCAATTTCTCTTCCAGATGTGCTTTCTCTGGGAAAAGCAAATTTCCACAAAGCTGTACCCTATTATTCTCTGCACAGCCAGGCTAGAATTCTCCTTTTCTGTGAAACCTACAGCAAACAATGCTGAGACTGCTGCTTCCGTTAGCGTTTTTCTTTTTTTAACTTCCTCACATCCATCTGCCATATATTCTTTTACCCTCTAAAACTTACTGAAACATGGATTTTTGTCCTGTGTTGGTGCATCTCCTTGCACACACAACTCTATTGTGTTGCTGAGATTCCCAGATGCTTTAGAACTGCAAGCAGTACTAATAACTCCATGTCCTGCACAGGGTTTTTGAATGTGGAACATGTACAAATTTCCTTTTCAGATGCAATGTGAATATTTTTTTTTTTTTTCCACAGATAAAATGACACATTTTGAAAAAAATAACAAATCCAGGTACCTATTGATACAATGCCATGTGTAAGTGTCAGCATTTTACCCCATTCAGTCACTCATTTTCATGAAACTTTAGCATTCTCTTCATTAAAGGAGACTAACAGAGAAGTTGAGAATATTTTTCTTCTAATAACAGTTTTGTTGAGAACTAAACCCATTTCTCTTTCTTGCTGCTGGATAATGGCATGGTAGAGTTGGGACTGCTGAACTGGGATTATCTCAGGCATGAGTCTGAATTAGGGCATGTTGAAATGCTCAGCATTTAGCCATTTGTAACCCCTTCATCATAGAAATGTTGTCCTTTACCTATGGGCCACTTTTGCTCCAGCATGAATGAAGTAAACATGAGGGTGCTTAGCCCAGCAGTGGGTCTCCAGTCCCTCAGCAACTCTCTTCCACTGTTCTGCGGGCAAATGCCTTGGTCTCTAGAAAGTCTCAGTTTCACTTTTTTGTCTGATGCCTATTTTTGAGACAGAGGGATATCTGCCTACCTGTCCTTGTCAGTTGTGATTATGAAAGCCTTCTCTACTTGTAAGGTTTTTTTTTTTTTTTTCTTTTTTTCAGTCCGCTTTGAGTTTGGGAAAGATGCAAACCCAAAAAGGAATTATCAGTTTTGTCCCCGAAGGTGAGTGAGGGGGAATTTTTGACACCAGAAGGAGAAAAAAACTCTGAAGACTGACATTGACCCATTGCCATGAGTAACCTAGCTGCTCTAGGGAAACATTTGTTTCAGCATCTGGGGTTCCTAACCCAGAAACTTGTGAATTTTAAGCTGATTTTTTCCCTTTAAGAAGCCACCATAATTGAGTCATGAAAACTTTTTAATCTCTGCAAAATGTGCTTGTAAGTAGAGTAATACCATAAACATGGATGAATGCTCACTCATGCTGGACCTTTAGTAATAGACTTGCAAGTCACTGTCAGATGATTTGTTTCCATAGAATGCCTCATTTTTCTTACATAATTTAGGCAGCTCAACGCATGAGCACTATCTCGACCTAAAAGAAAAAAAATATTTCCATATACATTGTTTTGTCTTATTCTGGCAAAACTCGCCTACAAAAGAACTTATGTGCTTCAAACACCCCACTAATGGTACAGTAAATTACATTTTCTCGTTTGGAACATTGTAATAGATTTCTCTACAGGGTGATTTATCATGCAACAATTAGGAACCCCAGGGAATTAGATGACCATTTTAAATTTTATCAGCTTGTTTCAATAAACTGTTAATGTGACCCTAATGTTTGGGAAGCACTTTAATATAATCAGATTTCAGTTGTTCAATCTACTGACATTAATGGCTACCTCATTAATCATAGGATTCTCACTGAGACCTCAGAGGCTGTGCTAAGTTCAGTGGACCAGTTCTTACAATAATAAAAACAACAGGCAATTTCTAACGGGGAAAAACTCTCACTTTAACTGCAAAATGTTGGTTTTGTTATCCTCCAGTAGTCGACAAGGTCATTTAATAATCCTCCAAAGCCTGGAAAAACAACATTTTTGTGTAGTTCAGCTTTGTTGTTAAATTGGTCAATTAAATATGATATAGTCAGAAGAACTGCAATTTTTTTTTTGCTGTAAAGAAAACAGTGGCAGCGGAAAATGTAAAATATGGGAGGAATACTGTGTACCAATCTGAGTAGGAATGGGTGCTGTGGTTCAGAATATCTATCCCATGTATCCAGGGACAGTGATGCTTCCTCCCCAAAATTACTGTCGTATTCCCAGGTGATGGCTCCCACCTTGCTGAATGCACCACTGATTACTGATAAAAATTACAAATCCACGAAGCGTTACAAGAATACTGCAGTAGCTTTCAGGTAATTGCAAAAAATGGTGTTCCTTTCTTTCAAAATACCTTGTTTTTCCTGAGTAAAGTTTCAGTAGTTTAAGGGAAGACGATATAAATAATACCAACAGCTTTGTAGCCCTATTCTTCAATAAATCATTGACATTTCTGCTATCATATGACCTTATAGACAGTGCGAATATCAGGTATTAGAATTTGTGTCTTCATCTTTAGAAAAATCTTATCTGTCCATATTGAATATGTGTTAGGAAATATGGTCATATTTCATATGCAATGGTTTAGGAGGTCTAGGTATGATTTTAAAGAAAGTTGTTCTTTGCATTGGCAGATAAAAAATCAACTGCTTGAATATTTCTTTTATTTTGTTTAGAAAGGTAGTAAGAACAAAGATATGAGCAGGGGATATGAGAAGATATTAAAGCAATTTCTGAGAAATTAAGACTGCAGCAACAATTACTAAAAA
>VXAV01009776.1:325657-338685 GCA_013399715.1 Alectura lathami
GCAGCAACAATTACTAAAAAGCTGTCAATCAAGGTTCATTCAGCTGCAGACCTGCTTCTCAGGCTTTGATGGGCAGCAGAGTGGTGGAAACTTCCACTGCCTCCAACTGGAAGCACTCTTCCTAATAAAGCAGCTTTTGGAAATGTAGGAACCAGTAATTTGTCATAGATCTAATACACAGACTGAGAATGCCAAACAGCAGTAAGCATTGAAATAGTTAATTTTAAGAGTTGATTTTAATAGGTCTTGGTTCCTTTATTGATAATGCAATCTAAGCTAAGTATATATAATTGATAAGTTATTCACCTGACAGTCAATACAGTTAATGTGTACTTGGTTTATTTGCTGAGTTAATCTGTCCGAAACAGGAAAATGGTAGCAAGCCAAAGAGGATATGTATGGTATTGACATATTAATTCAATAGGTTGTTGGGACTTCAATAAAATCAAGTTTACCAAGTTAGAAAGTCAGGTCTTTAAGACATTAGCAAGGAGTATGCATTTGTTTACTAATGTAGAAAACAAAGGGCATTAAATTAAGTCGTTTTTTCTAATACATGTGGAAATACAAAACAAAAATGAAAGTGTCTTTGATCTTATCAGACAAAGCAATGTTAGCAGGATTTTGGGTAGACTGGAAAGGATCGACAAAGCTACACATCAGAGATGATTGCTTATATAGCACCTGATAAAGAGATGTAGCATTCCCAGATGTGTTTTCCAGTGAAAAAGAGCAACAGTAATTACCCCTGGACCACTCAGTCTATGTCCTGGCAATCACAAGTATCCACGCTAGGCACTCTCCTCCAAATAATTCACGTCTGTCTGTCTTAAAAGGCATTAGTATTTTTGCTACAAATATTTCCACTGAAAATCTACTCTAGTCCTCCTGCTCTCAAATGGTTAGAAATTTTCTTAATAATCAGGTAAAATTTGTTCTTGGGGAGTTTTGTTATTACATTGCTCTTTTCTAAAAGTATCACCATACTTTCTTGTTATTTGACCAATATTATCATCTAGCTTAAATGTTTTCCTACCAGGCACTCTCATTACCTTGGCGTGTATCCATCAAACGAATTATAATTTACTTCCACGGGAAATACTCCTCATCCACGTGAGCACCCAAAGATTCTTGGTGTCTGTTCCAGATTCACCTAACTCTTTTGGAATGTGGGTGAGGAGTCTTTAAGCAGTGGGCTCACTGGGAGAGAAGTGAATGTCGGGGTGCACAGAATTATGACAAAGGCATGGTGGAGTGCTGGAGTTATCATTAGTATAGAAAAGAGGATTCAGATACTAAAAGGCTGAGAGCTGCTCTTTGGAATTGGCCAGATGTGCATACATGTGGGATGTAGCAGAAATTGTATAAGGACAGCAATTAGAGAATGTAAACTCACAAGATAAGCTGTTGTATGACAAGTTCTCAAATGCTTATCTTCTGGTTACATATAGACTTATCAGCTATCAGGAAAAAAAATATATATATATATATAAAAAGTAAACCAGAGCATTTGAGGCTGTTAGGAATAGTAAAAGGGCAGAAGTACTGCAGTGACATCTATCACTAGAAGCTAAATGAAAGTCCATAGAAAATCTTGAAAGGTTCTGTAACAAAGAAATTCTCTATAACATACAAGTGCAGGAACAAAAGGGAAGGGAAACAGTTTTGTGGAGGTGATCGAGGTGGGAAAAAAGAACCAGCAGAGCATGCAGCATAACTGGAGGCAGCGGAGATCAGAACGAAGATACAGGAAAATGCACTACAGGATACGAGGAGACTGAGACATTTTAATTTTGACTAAAATCCTTTAAAAAAAATTCAAGCCATAATCTGCTAGTGATTAAATGTGTGGCCTTAGCTGACAGTCCACTGCAGGAGTTACCTGATATATGGTTTCAGTGTGAAAAGTGACGTTTTTAGTACATGTTATCGGCAGTGATCCATCACAACATAATATGCAAGATTATCCACTGGAACCCAGTCTTTTTGCTTCAGGTGGTTTTATTCATAGCTTGTGCAGGTGCAGGCGAGGTAGTGGATCTAGGCTAGCATAGGAAGAGCCAGGCAAACAAAGGATCTTCCTCCTGGAAAAACTATTGTGGACTTTAAAGAGTCACTTATCTCCCAGGCACAGGTCTGGCTGTTTGTTCCTGTTTTGGGGAGGGAAGAAGAGTAATAAGGGCTGGGGCTTCAAGGGAGGACAGAGTTGTTTGGACTGTGTTTATCTTTCTCTTTCTGGTTGCTGTTTGGGAAGGGGTGGCTTTTAACTCTTATTTATGTGCTTTTTTTTCATCAGTCCAGACCCGTCCTGTCCTTTCTCACTCCCCCTTTTTGTCCCGCAGTCCTCGCTTTACTGCTTTCTTCCTTCTCACTTTCCTTTTATCTTCCGTCCAGACAGTAAACAGTCTGGACTTGAATCCAGAGAGCAGAAAAGCCTCTGGTTCCCTCCCCAGTCAATCCCAATAAAACTCTGAAGTGGCATCCAGACCTTAGCTGTGTGGCAGAGGGTCTGTCTCTGCTGAAGAAGAAAGCGATACAGCACGATTAGTCAAGGAGGAGTTTCCTCCAGCAAGCTTCCACACCAAAGAAGGTGCTCCCATGGTAGCAGGAATGCTTTTGTACGAAGAGATGAACAGTAGGAAAGGAAAAAAAAAACTTGGGAAGAGGTGGAGCCTGTGTCGTAAGAGTGATGCAGATGCTAGGATGAAGAATACAATACCTTGTTGTGTCTTGGTGCACCAGGTATTTATGTCAGTAATTCTCATTAGTTTAATGTGAATAACAGTCACAAATCCCCCATGGGCTTAGGAGAGAACGGATTCCTTAATGTTTCCACGACTAATACTCTGAAACCTTCATAAAACTTTCATATTTGATGGAAAGGAAAACCTACTTTAATAAAACATGTGCCACTGTTATACAATGCAGCAGTTGGTATTTTATCTGTTTGGGTATCACGTATAACACACTTGCATACATGCATTGCCAGTATATCTTATAAGGCCAAGATCACTTTGCTTCATGTTAGTGGTTTGTTTATCTAACATCAAGAGTTCATTTTACTGTAGCCTCAAAATGAAGCATTTTAACTAAGTCAGCCAGAACGAACCCAAGTTCACAGAACAGCTTCTTTTTTATTTTCTCTAAGATCCCATTTCCGAACATGAATCAAAAGGCAGACATCTGCACCAGAAAACCGCTGAGTTTGAAGTGTTTGTTATTTAGGGTTTATTTTCCTCTATGAGCAGAAGGTCGCAGTGAGGTTGGGATCCATTGTGCCGGGCGCCCAGAGGGGCAGCCTACTGATGAAAAAGGGGTGTCATGAGGCACCTGCTGTGCCCTAAGATATTCCACCCGGGTGCTTCAGAAGGCCAGACTGTACTGCAGGCTCCGTGCCAGCTCTATGGGGAAGCACCACAGCATGGAAAGTGCCAAGGTAACTTAGTCCCACCTTCAAAATGTCTGCTGCTTCCAGAATTTTGCTCGTGATGACACACCCTTAATGTTCTTTGAGTAAAGGACGGCACAGGACGTTTGTAAAACAAGGCACAGAGCTACTGAAAACACTCAGGGCTGCACACACACAAGTACCGAAATAGATGCAAACAATTCAGAGGAGAGCAAGAAAAGCAAGCTCTGCTCCATAAAAGCCTTTCTCTATCCTCATGCAATTATCTTCATGCAATAAGAATATTCCAAGTCAAAGCAATGAGTATTTATAGTTGATGAAACATTACTTATCATAGATGGTTTTTAATTCATGATTATACATTTTAGAAAAAGATGATAAAATATGTTCAACGTTCAGTTCAGCTGGGTAAGTACATGTGTGACCTCCAGTGTTTTATATATCTTTTAATGGCTGCTGGGATTTCAACCATTGTGAAAGGAAGACTGGTGCACACTTAAAGCTCACGTATCACGAGTAAAATCTGCCACACTTCTTGAGGAAATGTTAAAATGTTCAACATCCGTGTTCTCAACAAGTAAATAACACATTATAGGGCTACATTATGACCAGATTATATCTATTAGTTACTGCTGTGCACCATGTAAATCTCCAGATTCCCCTGGGAAATGAGAAAATCATTTCAGACTTCAATAACTAACAATCAGTTATTGCTCTGGGCAATAATAAAGCTGAATGCAATTACCTAAAGTGAAGTTAGCAGTGTAACAAATGAAATACAGATTTCTTTCTCTCCTAAAATAAATGTAGCATCTCCTCATCACACACTACTGCATGGTATAATAGGGTCTTCTAAGCAGTGTATTGTCTGAACAGCCTATTTGAGATTTGAAATATATGTGATTAAAACTTATAAAAGTTACTTTTTATGACATCACTTGCATGATTAGTGCTGGAAAAAGACTAACGGCTATGAAACTGCAAAAGTAAAACACTCATTCCAGGAAAACAGATTTCAAAACAAGATTCCCCTGTTCCCAGTAGTGCTCTTCTTCACACAGTAAAGACAATTTCCCCAAAACAGAAAGAGAACATTTCTGTTCATGAAATGCCTTTGATCAGATTTTTCTCAAAACAGGTTAGAGTGGTAACTGTGGCATTTCAGTCTTCAGACTCATCCTGCCTCCTGTCACAGTAATTTGTTATTTATTCTGCTAATGTGAAAATGTAGTCTGTTAAGGAGGTGAAAATATTTTATTTTAAGCTGATTTTGAAAATGAAGTGCTTGAGAGCTGGAGAAGCCAGAACTTTTCTTAACTTAGAACTGGACTGTTGAAAATCAAGCATATACATAAATTTTTGCAGAATTAGGAATTTTGCATATAACTCTGGAATAAATAATATTTTCAGAAAGAATGAATAGCCTAGATACTGGATGAAATAAAGTACAAAAATATTCAGAACTAAGAATATCATTTTTCAGCTGTAATACCTTTTGCCTTGTTACGTAGGGAAAGTATTAATTCTCCATGCTGAATTATTGCTAATTAATTATTTGCATGTATTTTCTCTTTGTCACTACTGAATTCAATTATCCTGCAACAAATTTCCCAGTAGAAAGTTAATCCTAATTCCTGATGCTTTGTGAAACCAATTTTTTATTTATAAATACAGGTTGGGCTTGAACCAATAATGTTCCAGAAAAAAAAAAAAAAAAGGAGAAAAAATAATTTAAAAAAAAAGTTATTTCCAGCTTCTCAAATTTTACATATGAGGAAATAGCTTCTTCCAATATTACTGGGCATTTTTTAATACCTTATCCTACACTGATGATGGCATTTTTAACAGCTCCTTGGGAGCTAATGAACCCTCTTTCTAATTGTGTTCACTACTTTGTTGCTGCAGTGCAGCTCATTAGTGTAGCCAGAAGATCATTTTCAGAAATTTTCAGGCAAAGAGTAGTATATTTACACAGTGCATAGTTCAACATATCATTAGTATCAGCATTATTAATAGTAATACAATTACAAAATGTGACAAAGGAATTGCAGTCAGATCTGCATGCCCTTCCTTTGGGTGTTTTCCCTGAATAAGGTATTGATTCAGGGAATGCTCTAAACATGAACATGAAAATATGGTTCATTTTGGACATACTAACTGTTAAAATATCCTTTCTAGGTGATTTTAGTTTTTATTGTGACATAAATTTCATTAAAAAAATAGAATCCGCACAGCCATTAAAGCAGGGCAGCATCAGGAAGAGACACAATATGCAGTAGCTGGGATAAAACATTACAGAACCAAGCTGCACCATTTCAGTTTAGTGTTTTCTCAGTTAAATGGAGCACTGCTCGGTAATTGTTGCGAGGTTTGAGGAGCGCCAGCCTGCTACCACTCCCCTCTTATTCCCCTCCTGCAAAACAAGAAGAATGGGGATGCTCTCCACAAATGCTGTCCACCATTAAGAGCTTGACATTTAGGGGCAGGTGTCCACAATCTGGTTGCAATGACATTTAGATACAGTTTTTATTGGGAAGAATGAAACTCATGATGTCTTATTGCAGTCAAGGGGAATTAAGGACCTAATTACCTTACGTATTTGGACTCGTGGCTAGCCAGGAAATACGGGTTATGTCTGTACTTCCCTAAGTGGTTTGAAGTGCTAACAGAGAAAGTCTCCACACTGTCCTTGAGTTCAGTCTGGGTAAAATATCCCATCTGCTTTCACCTGCCATTCCCAAAGCGAGAAAGCACCTGGGAGGCATCCCCATCGAGTGCTTGGCACCGCTGCCATCACTCCTGCAGTGGCTGTGGCCCGAGGACAGCTGGAGGATGCTCCTGCACCTGCCTCCAGGCACGAGGCAGCCATCAGTTCGGCCATCCAGCCTAAGGACCCACTTCCTAACTGTGGATTTGTTGGTCAGCTAACGAGGAAGCGTTGGCATTCTGCTTGTGTTTGTGGGAAGAAGTGGTAGAGCGCATTGGAGCACACATTAAAGATACCAAGAAAAGAGATGGTGAACCAAAAAAGTAGCAAGTATTGGAGAAAGACTTCTGCTGATGCTTTGCAAAGAGGGATAGCAGGCCACGCATGCTTTAAGAATTTTGCTAGTGCTACAGACAGAATAATAATAGAATGAATTCATTCTGATAATAGAATGAATAGAACGAATTCATTCTGATAAAAAATGAGGACATGGAAAAGGTTGGTAGGTAGTAAATAACAGCGAGGATGGAATTAGCATGCAGACTGACAAGAGTCTGTTGCTAATCTGGGACTGTTAAACCATTTGTTACTGAAATCAAACAGATAATGACAAGTGATACCTGCAAATGTGGTCCCATTCTGACAAAAGTTGAAACTACTAGGGCCACTAATTCCAAACAATTCATTGCAGTTTGCCAAAACAAAGCCTTCACAAAGCACATATCTCAGTCGCTGGATATAAAATCATGCAATAGGGAAATGGTCAGGGTTAACAATGTGTCTTAAGTCTCAATTTGTTGCTAATGGGATCATTTTTTGAAAAAATTCATTCACTTCTATCACATGCATTTTAAAAAGGACTCTGCAAAATTAGACTGCAGCAGACACCTATAAAAGTCATGTGAGAGATTAAAGAAATTCCTATCAGGAACAAATCTCAGTAAACCCTCCAAAATCTCAGCAAATAGAGTTTATTAAAAAGAGGGTTAGACTGTGATCTGATAGCAGTGTACAAGCAACTTCATAGTGAGAAGGCTGATGGCTTTGCTGGTAGATAAAGACATAACAAGAGCCAATGGCTGAAGGAGGAAACCGAACAAATTCAAACGCGAATTAGCTGGAGACAGGGCTGCAGCACGGGCCCCGGATATGCAGGAGACAGGGCTGAATGCAGATGTACCCCATACAGCGCTGGCCAGATGTGAGCGATGGGCTCCGAGTGGCGGCTGCTCAGGACCCTGCCACATGCCTGCCCCGAGGGTGAGTTCAGGTATTCCTTCAAAAAATGATATTCTCAGTCAGTAACCTATTACCTGCCCAGAGGTTGGGCAGTGGAAGTTTTGTGCATGCAAGCAGTACCAAAAATGTCTGATCTAGGTACCAAGAAGCATCCAGATACCCAAAGTCTCTTTAAGGTCATCAACTACACAGAGTAATACAAAGAATCCATCTACTTTAACATCCCTTCTCTCAAAAGGAGTGTTACCAAATCATTAGAAATACAGAGTAAGAACAGGGCAAATACAGAGCAATCTTTTCCACAGCTCTGTCAGTCTGCAGCCTAGGGACCTTCTGACTCATGGTCTAGATATATTCTTTATTTCCTAACAGTATTTGATAGATACCTCCTTCATGGTTGTTTTATAAGCTCAAACCAAAAGAATCATTGCACATGAAACCTGCTATTTAATGGTGAGCTGCTCAGAAAGGGAAGTCCTCCTATTTGTTTTAAACCTGCTGCCTTATTATTTCATTCAGTGATTTGGGGGGAAACAGCAAATAATTGCTCCTTATTTACACTCTCTCTCCAAGTAATGACTTCATGTGCCTCTCTCATCTCTTCTCTTTTCCAGGATGCAGAGTTTTATTTAACCTATTTAATCTTCTCTTGCACAGTAGACAAATCTTATCATTCCTGTTACCCACCTCTGTAACGTTTTCCAGTTTTACACATCCTCCCTTAGAGAGGGTGATGAGACACACTGCTCAAGACTCATTCTGTTGTTACACACTGCGTTATAATGGTGAGTTCTGTTTATCTCTCTGTTCCTTTCTAAGCAGCTCTGACTAGGCTATTTTCATGTTTTGACCTCTGCCAAGCACCAAGCTGATATTTTCAGAGAGCTATCTGCAGTGACTCTAGGATTTTTCTCTTTCACTAAGGCTGTGCCTATGACAGGAGCCTGAGCCCTGCCAGAAAGACTGATCTTGGGCACTTGCATTTCATTGCTTTTGGTACTGAACAGCTACAACAGCTCCTAATGCAGTGCTGGCCTATGCCAGCTAGCTCTCTGCCAAACCATTCCCAAGCATGGCTCCAGCTGCTTGAAGCAGGAGTCATCATCCCCCAGGAATGACTACTAACAGGTAGCCTGAACGCAGCCACACTGTTCGAGAAGGTTGAAGGGAATAATATAACAGGCATGTGCCACGCCTTCAGTGTCAGAGATCAGTCCTGGGTAAACCTAACATGCAAGTACAGACATCTTTGAAGCCAGTTTTACTTTTGATGGCTTTGAATTATTTTGTATCACCAGAAAAAAAAAAAATATATCGCTTTACTATTTAGGACGATATGGAATAGCATGGATCCCAGACAAGTTGTCATAAATATGGCACTCTCCCAGTGGTATGAAAGAGACTTTTTTTTTTTTTTTTTAGAGAGAAGTAACATCCCTTTCATCTCACAGTAACTTGGCTGTTTTGGCTTTCCAGCTATAATATTTTGATCAGTCACCTTTACCCACATTTTAGTTGAATCTTTAAAAAAACTCTAATAGATCCAGAAGTCATGACCCCCAACTACAAAGATTATGTGGTATCTTTCTCCATATGTGACATTCGTCCACTTCTACTTACTACTGTAGTTTCAACCATTTTCCCTGTTAGAGAATTCAGATATGCTGGTCTTTGAGCCTCAATTCCCGTTTATAAAACTGTGATGCTGCTACTCTGCAATCTTATAGGGCCTGCAATGAAGATTAATTAATTTTTGTTTCTGAATCACTCAAATATGAGTGATACGAATGGCTGTAAGGCAGTTAAACTATTCAGAGAAGGGCTTGTCCCTTAAGCAGCAAATAAAGAAGGGAGGGCAAACAATGAGCAGCAATAAATAAAATCCTGAACTGCTCCTTAATTAGTGCACTAAGTACAGGCAAAGACCGCAAAGCTGAAAGGGATTATTATCACCCCCAAGTTTGTTCTTTAGCTTCTCCAAAGCCAGCAGACATCCTCACTGAGAAAGATATCCTCTTCTGAGGAAAAAAATAAAGAGATCTATTCAGTGAAGCACTGGAGAATCCAATACAATGCTTACAGTTACAATGTTATGCTGCTTAAGGTGTGTTTTCATTCTACAAGCTTCCCAAAACAAATCACAGCTTACCTCTGTCTTGCAATAGGGCCTGTTCCAAAGACCTTTGAAGTTTCCAAGTGACTCAACAGGCTTTGGATCTGGCCCTAAAGTACTAAAATCTCTGTTCAATGTCTATAGATAACCACTTAGTCAATGCTGGCTGAAGAAAAGAAAAAGGAAATAAATTAAATACATCTTCCAGTGACATAAGCCTCATGAAGAATTAACTAGGATAAGCACTTACTCTAGTTGGTGCACTGTCGATCTGAACAATGCAGACAAAAATAATAATTAAAACATAGCTTCATGCTGAGATGAAACTTTCAAGAGTCTCTACTGTGTTAAGCTTATGATTTTTCTGCTTTTGTATTTGCAAGCATAATTATGTCCCAGAGGCAACAGGAGCTAGTTCTTGTCAGTCCCCATTTCCCCCTCCAATAGGAGATTAATTTCTCTACACAGAAATCCAAAATTTGATGCCAGAGCAATAATAATAATGTAAACAAGTCTTTTATTCTTTTAATCTGAAATGCATAATTTAATGGCATAGCTGTATAAATAATGAAAATACCACATCTACTTTAGGCAATTAAGGGTAAACTGAAGGTAACATTTAATGTAGTATTGATTGACTGTATCAACAAAATGACGGCAGACATCTGTATGGATGCTAGCAGTTAGGAAAATGCTACCAAGTACATCACTACAGATTAAGGAGGGGAGGGATGGAGCAGACTTGATGGCTCAGAGGGCTGGTAATGGAATATGGAGCCTTTCACCTCCAGCACACTGATTCAAGCCGGCCCAGGTCAGCCTGAGATTGAAAGTCATTACCATCAGATGGCTCTTCAGTGAAATGAGTTTGTCCTAATGGCAGGCTGTCTGTGACACAAAATGCACCATCTATCACTACTGACACTGTGCTGAGACTTCCGGCCGGAAGGCTGGAACGAGAGAGGACGGGCTCCGCGGTCCCTTCACCTGGGGAGCAGTGGAGGGCAAGGCCATTCTGGGGGGCTTGCTCCGCCCTGCGCTGTACTGCGGAGGTTTTGGGAACGTGTGATCTTAGGGACTGTGGTGCCAAACACTAACCAAGCAAAGAGCAAGAGGAAGGTACCTGTGCTAAAGAGGTTGCAATCGAAATGTAACGCAAGACATGAATTAGCAGAAATGGTAAATATGGGATAACTAAATAGTAAATAACTAAATTATAACCAAATAATAAATAACGGCAGTACCAGTTAGCATGGCAGGAGCAGGCTCAGGCTCAGCACACCGGCAGTGTCAAGCTGCAGTACATATGCTGCCATATTGTGGTTTTGGATGGATGTAAAGTTGTTACGTGGAGGAAAGCAAAACAGAGTTGCTGTTTTTTTTTTTTTCTTAAAAAAAAAAAAAAAAAAAAAAGGGAGAATAAAAGTGCAGCTGAATCCAGTACCCTGGGTTAGTTGGCAGTAAGAAGTAACATATTAAATCTAAGTGAGGAACAAGACAGGATGGGAATAAAGGCCTTCAAAATGAAGGCAAAGTGCTTACAGAGTCAGTGTGCAGATGGGAAACACTGGAGAGACGCAAAGGGGGGAGTGACACGGACAAAGGAATGAGATAAGGGGATTATTTCTTTCAGCAGCAGTTCTGCTTGGATATGAGCAGCGCAAGACTGTATCTGTCAAAGCCGCCTAACATGACATTGTTACGAAGTGACAGGAGCATAAAGAGAGCTTTAGGCATGTGGTTGGATTGGTAATACTGTACCTTTTAGAAGTTCTGGAGAAAAGTATTACCTGCAAGACGTATCAATAGCCTGAAGGTTAGCACCAATTAAATTGTTTTATTGGCAGCATTTGGGCTGAAGTCCTGAGTGAGAGATAGGATGTAACTTTTATTGATAATGAAGGCAAAATCAATGAATCAAAGAGAATTAACAACATTCTTCTACATCTTTGAGCTTGACCTGGAGGTCAGACATACATGAGGAGATACCAGCCTAGACACTAGACAAGTTACTGCATTCTGGGAAGTTAGTTCTCCACGTTACCTTACTTAGTGTTGCCAACTTGGAACAAACTTGTAAGCATCATTTTTCAGCCTCTGATCTTCTGAGCTCTTAAGGCTCACGGACTGCTTCTAGGAGTTCTATAGAAGACAGTAAAGGAAGCCTATTTTCACTTAACTCAAATTCCACTAAAAAAAAAAAAAAAAATCACAAATCTTAAAGTGCAAAACCACTGCATAGAAGCAGAACATGAAGGAACAGATTCTTGTCAAATTGTCAGAGAACTTGAAGATTTTGTGAAGAAATGAAAGGCGGGAGAAACACAAAAAGACAGTCACTGAAAACAACAGACCATACATTTTCTTTGAAATTTTGTGAGGTAAAATAAAGATGTGCTACTTTAAAAAACATTTAGATTTTAAAATTCATATGCTCAAGAGAGATGGCAACAAATTGATGGATGTGTTCAGATTCACAAAATGTACCGGTTATTCCTCCTCACTTAATATACATTTCAGTGATAGTGACATATTCAGCAATTCCATTCCTTCTGTATTTATACCTGTAAGTGCTAGATTACAAACATCCTAGGACACATACACTCCACTCAAGAAATGCATTATTGTTGCAAATTCAGAACACACAGAAGTTAGACAAGTCAGAGATAGGCCCTACAGTGGGTGCAACAAACTGTCCCACACGGGGCGGAGAAGTAAACCCGTCCAGTGATCTGACATACTGTTAGCAAGGTACAAAACCGCCATGCGTCTCACCAGTTGAAGGCAGGAGTGGCTGTATTTCTAAGAAATCTCTTTTGTTTCAGCCATCCATTAAGCCAGCTACAGAAATGACTGGAGAAAATCCTGTGGTTTGGCAGGCAGAAACTGTGATGAATCAACTTTACTCCAGGCTTGTTCTCCACTCTGTATTCATGTCACCCTTCTAGATGGGAAAGTTCATCTGGGTAGGGCTTTCACTTCCCAAGTTGCAGAGGTAAACAAATGCAAATATTTCTTTTTGTGTATCTTTACTCCAGGGGAGTGTTACACTTGGTTATCAGCTGCCATTTTGCAGGAAGCGAGGCACGTCCTTGCCATACTAATCACTGAGCAGTCCCAAGAGCCCAGCGCTGACTGCTTGCACCGAAGTGAATGAGTGATCTGTTGCAAAGGATGAGGTGGTGAGAGATAACCTGGCAGGGTAAGCAATTCAGCGTAAGCGTGTTTTTAGGATCTTAAGTGCAAGCCCTCGCTGGGGCGGGCTTGTGATCACGATGCGGGTGTCCAACCGCCTTGAATTTTACCTGTTCCGAGCAACATTTCTCGCACAGGTGGGCAAAGAGCTGTCAGAACGGAGTGAAGGGGGGACGCAGGCTCACTGCCCGCCTGCACCTCCAGCACCCCCGCCCCAGAGCACCTCCCTGCCAACTCCGAGGGAACCCCGTGGGGAGGCAGGAGGCCACCGGGACGCCTTCCCCGGCCCACCTGCGGCCTCAGGTGCCGCGAGGGGGGGCTAAGCACCCCCAGCCCCGAGCAGGCCGCTGCCCGGCGGGGCGGGC
>VXAV01009776.1:341891-358162 GCA_013399715.1 Alectura lathami
AAAAAAAAAAAAGGGTTCCCGTCAACTTGGGGAGCCAAAGCTCTCTGTTAAGTCCTTATTCTACTTAAGTAAATTATTACATTTATGTGTTAAGAGATACAAAAAGAGCATGAGACATAGATTCCTCCCTCAGTCCTCTTAACCCTCTTCCAGTACCACTACTGTGATACAGTTACTGCTGGGAAGGAGGACTGCAAAAGTATGTATTTTCTGACATAAACTCTGCTTTATAGTTTTGTTGATGTTGTTTGTCTGTTGGTGGTTTGTATTTTATTTTATTTTTCATTTGCTTGCAGGTTTACTTTTATTCAGGGAAAAAAATGTGAAGAGAGTTACAGAATACATACAAGCTGATCATTTTTTAAAATAAAAAATGAAGTGCTTTTCACTGGAATGGCTATTTTCATTTCAGATGAAGTCTGTGATGATTAAATATTAAAATGATCGATGGTTTAAATTAATATAAAAACTTTTCAGGAGATTATTACAAAGATTAACATTTTTAATGTTTTAATGCTTCCATAGTTTATCAATCACAGGCACAGTGAAACTGTTTTTAGTTGGCAAGCTGATGATCTCATATATCATGACAATACTGTGCACAACATAAACATCATGATGTTGTTGGTAGAAGAGATGAAGAAACACAATTTATGTCATGGCCCTGTGATAATGTTTTGGTCTTGAAGTAGTTTTTGACACACAGAAGAAGCAGGTGAGATTTTCTTTTCCCCTCTGGAAAGAAGATGAAAAGGAAGGATGGTTCCAGAAAAACTGGGAAGTTTGCCGCTAAGAAGGGAACTCTGTTTCATTTGACACCACACGTAGATGGCCGCTGGAACTGCTACAGAAGAAGAGAAAGCACTTGTGTGTGTTTTTCCAAGGAGGGCTTGCATTAACGCAGCTTTAATATCCCACAATTGTCTGCAACACCTATTCCCAATACAGTTTTACTCTGTTAGAATTATATTGTCAAGGGAAAATGTCATGGCACTCCAGGTGCTTTTGTATCACAAGCTGTGTGTAGATACCCCTATAACTGTGCATTGAGTAAACACTTGCTCCAGGAATTTGATGTAAACAGTGCTAATTCTTTTATTTTATTTTTTCCAGCTGCAAGGCTAAAAGTCAGCTTTAATATTTTGAAGTTTGATTTTACGTCTAACCATATATCACAACAATACAATGGAAGTTTACACAATAGTGTATTGTGTCCCAGGCACATTTTTTCAATGTTAAGATGATAATTCACATATCAGCAAAATATTGTTTCATCATGTGTTGTGATTGTTCTTGGCATCATCCTTCATCCAGTATGTTTACCTCAAAACCAAGGTACTGGGTGTTGAGTTAGCAGGTGTAAGCCCAATGGCAGGTGTAAAAAGGGACATGAGATACAGCTGGGAGAGGGCGGGTGGAATAGAAGGCCAGAAATAGCTGTTGAGCTGGTGAAGTGAATAGATAGGAAGGGCTGTACTGGCAGCAGAAGCTTGCAGTGGAAAAGGCACTTATACCAGAAAGGGCAGTAGGAGAGAGGGAAAGAGCAAAGGTTAGCACAGGGTTAATGTTGAGAGTAGTATTGGGAAGTTAAAATCCAGATGGCAAACTGAAGGGCAGGACCAGTTTGTTGTCAGCTACTAATGCTGTTATTTCTATTCTTAAGTAAGACAACAAAATAGAAGAGTAGGTTACAGTGCCTGTAGTTGGTTGCCTTGAGCCAGAAAGTCACATTTATCCTCATGTGTTTCCACAGAAAATAAATAGTGAAACAAAATAAGCTGTTATGTTATGAACTGTTTTGTAGGGGGGAAGCAGCTTGCATTCGAAGTGTAGTAGATCTCCAGGTTCCAGTTATTTTCTTTCTGGCTGTGCCATGTGGTGTAAGTGAAGAAAAGGTTAACTTTACCCATGGTAATTCCCTCTCACATTTACATTATCAATCAGCCCTTGTAGCTTTATGCTCTTTTATCCATTGTGTTTTCATTGTAATCTTTACATATGAGGTTCTCGATGCTACAAACTCGTATGCTCAAATTTATTCATGACTGGCTCTAACAGATGTGCTCTGGAAGCCTTTGGTGCTGGGTTTAAGATGCTGCCAGCTGGTTGCCTTCTCCCAGCTCTGGTTGCAGTCTGTAGGGATGAGCCAGCACTGCCTGCATCTCAGTCACTGGAGCCTGATCCCTCACCTTAACCCAAATCTATTTTTCAGTGGCTCAAGCTGATGCATGGGGCTCCTGGAGGAGAATGCACCCCATCTTGCTGCCTTTCCTTACAGGCAGAGAGCTGGGGGCAGCAGCACCTTAGAGTGACTGAGATACCCACTGTTTGCTCATGAGACTTCCTTGTAGCTTCAGGTGAACGTGTTTTTAATTTTGTGTTGTGGATAACTTGTGCTTTCCCCTGTTACTCCCCTGAGTCAGTGTGGAGGACATGTCACTGCTTGGCTTTACCATCTTACCACTTCCAACACTCACCTCCTGGTTTTATGCGCTCTTAGAACTGCTCATGCCCAAAAGCTCATAGATCCTCAGTCACATAGTGAGTATGCTGTAGAAATTTCCCAGCAGGCAGTTTTAGTGTTGAACTCTTTGTGTGTGGAGCTGATTAAGCTGCCTGCAATTAAGATTACATCACTTTACTGCAAGACCGGTTTTGTATTACTTATGTCCTTGCCAAAAGGAAACAGTTAACCTGGAGCCATGGATTATTTGTTTTGTTTTTGTGTCTTGGCTGTCAAACTGGAAGTACGCTATTTCTGTAGCTAATGTTGAAATTTGATTAGGGCCTTGATTTACTGTTACTAGACTAAAATTAATTTAAAAATTAGGACTGCAGAGTAATAATAAAATGGATAAAGAGCTGGGTAGCCGCCAGCACTTGGTGGTGGGAGGCTGCTGTCAGCGGATGAGAGCTTGTGGGGGCTTCCACCAGGGCTACCAGGGTGTGCGCTTGTAGGCAGAGGTGGTTCCGGCTACAGGAGCAGTGGCAAAAGGTAAACATCGGGGTGGAGGTGGGGAGGTAGGTTAAACCCCTTTGATAAGACTGGTGCTGGAATGCTGCATCCAGTTCTAATTTCTCAGAAAAGCATGTCCTGACAAAATGGTGAAGACGCAGACTTACTGCTGCTGATGGTAGATGCGCTTGAAAGTGGGTTTAAGCTTGCCCTGATGTTTCTGAGTGTCATCTGCCTTACCACACCCATGCTGGGCTTCAGCAAGGCCGGTTAGATGGCCGTCCTGCGGGCTGCAGCAGAGGCTCTGCTGTGTGTGTGGTGTTGGGAGCGCTGGGCAAGCCTGATCTGCACCCCTGTGATTTTGTCATTTCTTTCCATTGCGCAGAATATGACAAGCAGTGTTTGTTTCTTGTTGTATGAATGCCTCATGGAAAGCTGCGTATAATTTGTTTTTTCAAACTTAGACTTTGGTGTGATGAAATTTAAGTATGATTTTAGTGGACCTGCAAAGAATTTCAACAGGTGATAATTTGAGTTTCTCATTCGGCATTCATAAAATGGGCAAAGCAAGAATGGGTGTTGCTTTCTTTGGAATTTTTTGACATATTTAATTTGTGAATGAATCTTTCAGTAATTTGAAGTAAAGAGGTTAGCAGAGCATTCTTAGATTGCTATTTACCTTTTTATTCTGAAAGATAGGATAATTTGAAAGTCTGAGTTATTTCAATGTCTTCCTTGGGTATGCAAAGCAGCAGACTAACAGGCTAAGTAGGAAGAGGGTGTTCTGGAAAATGATTATTATAGAGGCAAAACCTATTTAAAAAAAGCTTCAAAGTATTTTCATTTAAGTACACCAGCGGGGTTAAATAATATTAGTAACTTCTGTTAAAGTAACACATCATAATAATTTAAAACAAAGGGTCCCAGTGCACTTGCTAATATCCTTTATGGCTTCAGTAAAATACATCTGAAATGATTTACAAAGCAAGGCTTCTGGATGAATTCTTCCAGTTCTACATGAGAAGAGAGTCTGTTTATCTTCATGTATGTTTATATATACCCATGGAAATTATGATCTAAATGTGGGCACAGTGCTAAAACATAGCCATATATGCAGAGTAAAGAATCCAGAGCAGTTGCATTCTGTCATTTATTGCACACAAGTCATGTGTATTGTATAGCTGTTCGATTCTGTATCCTGACCATAGAAGGACTCTGCAGAATCTGTGCTGTACCTCGAGGAGACCATCAAGGGGAGGGAGTGGTGCTTGTAAGAAAAGCTCAGGGCAGCAGCTCTCTGACAAACCTGTCTGCTTTTGAGCATCCTGGCCTGAGCGCTGTCAGTGCTGGGAAGAGCCAAGACCTGGAAAGACATTTGTGTTGTCTATATTAGTATAGGCCATCATTAACTCGCATTACTAAAAAATAAAGACAAAAATAAATTTTAAAATATCAGTATAGAATCAACCAGGATGGCAGTAAAGCTGAGCGTATGGGATAATGGGAATATTTTGGAAGTTAAAAGTAGAAGCAACTGAGCCAAACTCCTTCTCAGCGTTGATCCAGCTTTCCTTGACCTTCTCGAGCCTGGTTGTGAAGATGTGCAGCGTGGGGTAGGCACAGTGGAACAGCAGTGCAGCGGTGGTCGAGCTGAGCAGTTGTTCCAAGGGGAGAACTGTCCTGCAGTTTCTTGTGCTAATTGGCGTTGAATCTGTTTGTCCTTACGAAAACCAGCCTCGCCTCGTTTCACTGTATGCGCCAGTGGTTTGTGTTGCTTGTATGTAGTCTGCCAGGCCCTATTACAGGCAGCATATCCCCCTCCTCCTAATTTTGTACTACACTGATATTTTAAAATAAATTTGTATTTATTGTATCACTCAGACTTTAAACTGAGTGAATTTGGGCTTCCGATGACTGCATTTTCTCTGTGTGTTCATCTCTGTGCCAGCCTCTCCTTTGGCTTTCTCCTTGACAATGAACCTTGCAGCAAAATTTGTTCTTTCTTGTGACACACACACACACACTTAGGGAGTTTCTGTCCCCATCTATTCCCAGTATTACCAGTCTTCTCCCATCCTGTGATCTTATGGGGAAAGCTGTGGAAAGGGCCCAGGCAGCCGTGCACAAACGGTTGCACTGGGGGCCTTACAGTGTTCTCATAACTCACTGCTATCCCAACAGATACTCTTCTCCTGTTTGACTTTTCTTTTTTGCTGCCTTTTCTTCACAGCTGCACTCGGTGCTTGTCCTCTCTGCCTTAAAATGAGGCAAGAGTTTACTGCGTTTCCTGATGTCTGTTGAAGTTAATTTTTTTTCATTTGACTGCTTCCACATATGGAAGTTTTATCCTGCTTCTGAATTTTATTTTTCAGCATTCAGATTTTTGATAGATATCAATGGTCTTATGTTCACCTTTTTGCCCAAACAGCATATAAGCCTCTTCAAGAGACAGTATCCTGTGCACTATTACTTTATTCTTTATCTTAAAGATCGTTGCCTGTATGGGCTCTCTAGTGGGTTTTAGGAGAGCTGAGTCTTGAGCAATTCAGATGTAATCTGCGGAGAGTGTGCTTGGGCTATTGTTTCACACTACTTTGGAAACTACTGAGCTGATGTTATTTAAGCCATATTAAACTCTTCACCAGTTATGGCCTAATCCTTCAAAACCAACAGAGGAGGGCTTTTTGAAAATGCTGCTGCTAACATCTATGGGTCTGTTCACTAAGCTCCTTATTAGGTGCTGTAGGGCTGAACTTTACATTTGCTATATTAGTACTAAATCCTGTAGATTTTGGTTTTCTACTGGTTTTCACCTCAGACAATTGTAAAGAAAAATACAAAAATTGCTTAGGAGATGCATGTCATCTTCATCTGGTCTTTGTGGGGAGGAATAACAGGTTATCCTGTCTTTAATCAGCTATTAAAGAATAGGAGAAAATGTAGATGCCAAACCTACCAAATTAAAACTCTGCACTTGATGTTTCTTTAAGCTGAGTTGCTTTCCCGAATGCCTGATACAGCACGTGAGACAACAAAAGGGGCATAAAACTATTTTCTTCATTCATAGATCAGTCTATTTAATACTTATTGAGCTGCAGCAGTTTCAGAGAAAGGAGAAAAACAAACAAGCAAACACTTTCATTCTGAACAGTGGGTGGAAAGATTAGCTTTTAAGTCGTGTAAGTTTTGTAACAGAGCTCATAATTCAGTGTTGCTGAGGTGTTACAGTTAGGTCTACGTGCACTGAAGCGTTATTTGCTGCTGCCTTGTGTGGCTGCGTTCAACTTCGGCAAGTTTACTCAAGGTAAGAAGTGGGACAGTCATTAGACTGTAAGTGTGGTGACCAGTTTTAGCAATTATTAGGGCTTGAAGTTATGTGTGGTGGGACGTTGTGGTACACTGCAGTGAAGTATGCACCAGCAGGACACAGTTGTCTGCCTCCCAGCTTTTTGCCTGTCTGGCTGATTTGTGGCTCTTCTCTTCTTCTGGCTTCCAGTTGTTGGGCTGATTGTCAGGTGGGAATGGACTCTTTGCTGAGAGCTGTGTTTCTTCATGAATGATAAAAAAAAAAAGCTCAGTGAAAATGAAGTCAAAGTAGATGAGATCAGTGATAGAAACAGTGAAAAAACATTAAACTGAAACTTAGACCAGTGTACTTTAAAAGGCAACTTTTGAAAGACAGAATGAGAGACAAGGAAGAACTCCCGCAGTTTCAAAATGTCTTATTTTGATATATTTCTTCAAATAATTGTAACTTTTAAATACAGTGGTTTTTGTGTGTGTGTGAATAGCTTCACAAAGTTACTAGTTCTGTTCTCACTGAAGATGGTGGCCAGTTTTGCAATGTTGAAAACGTGGAGAGTCAGACCTTCTGTCCTGAGTGGGTGTGACCTCAAGTTTAAGGTGAACATGCTGAAGGGAAGTATAATTGCTCCCTATACATTTCTTCTAATTTAAGGAAGAAATAAGAATTTCAGATGAGCCTAAGCTTAAAATCTTCAAATAAGGAATTAGCAAGTGTATATAATTAAAGCACTCAGACTTTAGCAAGCTATGACTTGTGGGAAATCTAGGAAAGCAGTAACATCTGGGAAAAAAAAAAAAAAAAGTCACTTCCCAAAGCCAATGGAGCAGGGAATAGAGGGATTATTTTCTGGTTTAAAGAAGGGAAGGAAGTTCTTCCCTTTCTGAACCATCCAGCAGGGCAAACCAAAGTTTCTGAGGTCTAGGGATAAGAGCTCCATGACGCCACATGGTGCTCTACTAGATGCAAGAATTGTACCTTCATAACATTACCATTGAAGTCCTTAGACAGACATAGCTGATTTTTAAATTCAAGGTCTCTGACCTCTTGCTTTATACCTGTTCTTTAAATTATTCCCTACTTCATCAAAGGAAATGAGTGCTGCAGTTGTGCGTGCTGGCAATCAAAGGGAGAATCAAGCTGCCTGTGTTCAGCAGAGCCTCAAAAGTTGCTGCCGCCTCACTTGCTGAGGCAGAGCAAATACTTATTTCCTGTGGTTGCTCATGGCTCAAAGTTTTAACTAGGGTGGCAGAGGGCAGGGTGGGCTGGCTGCCCACCTTTTTACCTCTGGGTTCTACCATAACCCTCCCCCCCAGAAAAAAAAAAAAAAAGTTGAAACAGATTCTGGTATTTTGAAGAACGTTAATTCTGAAATACTGCATATGGTGTTGTTTATAATATGATGTTCCCTTTAGCAGGGGTTACTCTTTCCTCTGGGAAATACTACGGTTCGAACCGTCTGCCAAGGCAGAAGTGGACTACATGGATGCTTTTGCCCTTCATGAACATCTTCAAGGGTATTTTCATGATGCACCAATGCTGTCCTATATTCTAACAAAAAAAAAACAGCTTTAAGGTTTGAAAGTTTGAAGTTGTAAATTTTTTCGCATGAAGATCTGTCTTAAAATGTGTGTATGTTTCACAGATGGTCTGGCTCTGTTAAGCTCTGAAATGAGTCGGGAACTTCGTTCTGAAGACAGATAAATCCTAATAATGAAAAGTGTTAGGAATATAGAATTCCTACAAATCATAGAATCACAGAATGGTTTGGGTTGGAAGGGACCTCAAAGATCACCTAGTTCCAACCCCCCTGCCATGGGCAGGGACACCTCCCACCAGACCAGGTTGCTCAGAGCCCCATCCAGCCTGGCCTTGAACACTTCCAGGGAGGGGGCATCCACAGCCTCTCTGGGCAACCTGTGCCAGTGTCTCACCACCCTCACAGGAAAGAAATAGGGACATACTTATGCAAAACACCACACTTTTTATGAGAAATACTATAAGACCAATTACTACATAAATATGTTTTGCCTAAGTACAGTTTTTATAAGTGAGTTTGGCCAACTACACTTTAGTTCTTGTTCTTGCGGAAGCTGTGGCAAACTCTGCTGGACAATGAGGGAACCTCTGTCGATTTAAAAAGTATTTTTACTTTAAAAAAAAAATACATCAGTATGAAGTCTTTCAAAAAGCCTTTGGTTTTGTAGTCCTTAATTTTTTCACTTTTTTTCCTTGCTCTCATGAACACAATTAATGACAATCTTTTGAGCTCTTCAGATGATGAAAAACATTTTACACCTTGCAAAAGTAAGTAGACCTTCTGCTAAACGCGCAAAAGAAAATTCTTGGGCCTAACTGATCCCACCAAATTTTAGGTACCTGGAGAGCTTTTGGAGTGTAGTCTCCCAGAATCAGAATTGCCAGGGGCAATTTGGATTCCTTGCCATTGGATCTCTTCTTTCACAGCAAAGGGAGCTGAGGTGGCCTTTTGGCAGAACTTAGGTGTCTCACATTCCTGAAATTAGGTGGAACTAATCTGGGTTGTTTGTGGAATTTATTTTTCATAATTGTTGCTTCAGGATTTTGAAATGGCCCAGAATGGGCTATTATTACCTGTGTACTAGTTCTGTTACATGAATGTCCAGCTAATTCCATAGGTTTCATAAACATTGTGTACCTAACAGCAGAGCAGCAGCTTGCCCTTAAGTGCAAAGAGGAATTTTTGGAAATGGCGATGGGAGTTTTTGTCCTACTGCTTACCTGAAGCTATCAAGCATCCTGACACATGGTAGAATAACAGTTGTGTGTAACAAAGAGATTGTGTAGCAGTGTTTGTTGTCCTCATCTACAATGTTAGGTTAATTTGAGCAACATTTTTTCTACCTGAATTTATACATCTTTTTTTGTTTGTTTGTTTATTTTTTCAAAATGTAACTGAACTTAAAATGACCTCCTCCTTCTACTTCCAAGGTTAAATTAAAAATATGTTAAATCCCTTTTATAAAAGAAAAAAAAAAAAAAAAAAAGTATTCTAGAGCTAGACTGATTCTACAAGAAGCACTATGGGCAAGTACTATTTCCTTTGAAATAGCACTCTCAGCTTTGGAGAGGAAATTTCCAGAAGAACGGTGAAGCCTTCAGTAGGGCTTATGAATAAGACGTGTATAGGTCAGCCAGTGAATGGTTTTTAAGTGTTAGTAAAGCTTTTTAAATTCTTATTCCTGGCCAAAGTGTGATTAAAGTATTCAGCTGCATTCTTCCTGTAGCTATGGATGCTGGTTACTTTCATTAATTTCTTCCACTGAGGCACACAGACCTCAGTTGCTGTACTTAGGTACTACACAAAAAAGTAATTAAAACAGGCAACAGCGATAATGTCCAAAATATGCATTTACAGACACATTCTCACTTTAAATGCAATGCTACCCATTCTTTGGAATAGCTTGATGCTCAGAGAATCCAATGTTTTCCTTGGATTTAATCTGAGGAGAATAAAATGAAATTTTTTGTCTCTTCTAACTTGTAAGGGCTGTAATATCCATTATTTGTTAAACTGCGGGCTATGGAAGTGACTGATGGAAACCAGTTCTTTCACTGATGGTACGCTTTGAATAATATTCAAAATTGGTTTGTGTTATGAGTTGAAATAATTAACCTGCCTTGCTTCCAACAACAACAGAATTTTTTTTTTGTTTTGTTTGATATCCATTTGTAATTAAAGATAACATAGTTCTTAATGTATGCAGATGTTCATTGGGCATTCACCTTCATTTTCAATTACAATTTGCTACAGTACTTTTACATTTTGTAATGGTTCTTTATTATCAGTGTTTCTCTCAACTGACTAGCTATATTTCAGCTACAAAACAAGGCATTCCATTGATTATTTTTGTTGTTTTAAGGTGTCTTCTGTTAATATTGAGTTAGCTTATCATTGCTTATTGTTGAAGAGTACAGACATAGCATGCTGTCAGATATCACTGCTAAGGCAGTTTGTGCATATCATAGAATCATAGACTGGTTTTGGTTGGAAGGGACCTTAAAGATCACCTAGTTCCAATCCCCCTGCCATGGGCAGGGACACCTCCCACTACCCCAGGTTGCTCAGAGCCCCATCCAGCCTGGCCTTGAACACTTCCAGGGAGGGGGCATCCACAGCCTCTCTGGGCAACCTGTGCCAGTATCTCACCACCCTCACAGGAAAGTATTTCTTCCTAATGTCTACCGTAAATCTCCCCTCTTCCAGTTTGTGACTGTTACTCCTTGTCCTGTCGCTACACGCCCTTCTGAAGAGTCCCTCCCCAGCTCTCCTGTAGGCCCCCTTCAGGTACTGGAAGGCCGCTATCAGATCCCCCCGGAGCCTTCTCTTCTCCAGGCTGAACAACCCCAACTCTCTCAGCCTGTCTTCATAGGGGAGGTGCTGCAGCCCTCTGATCATCTTCATGGCCTTACTCTGGACCCCTCCAACAGCTCGATGTCCTTCTTGTGTTGCAGTCCCCAGAACTGGTCGCAGTACTCCAGGTGGGGTCTCACGAGAGCAGAGTGGAGGGGCAGGATCACCTCCCTCGCCCTGCTGGTCACGTTTCTCTGGGCTGCAAGCGCACGTTGGCTCATGTTGAGTTTTACATGTATGTAGGTCTTTGTGTGTTCACTGATAGACATTCTGATCTTTATTATTATTATTAATCTTTTGTATTACACCATGAATGCATAAAGTACAGTCCTTGTGCTATATAGTCCCTGTACTTATTTTGTATTACTGTTTTAAAAGTTAATCACGGTGTATTTCTATTTCATTAACATAATAGCTTTTAGTTGTTGTTGATGATACAAGCTGTGTATACTTCAAGAATCGTACGCTGGGGTTTAAACACCCTTGTGGTCAGACCTTGAATGGACATTCAGAGCTGTTTTATACCTCACAAAATGCTATTGACGAATGGAGGTGATAATAGGCAATTTATTGTGTGTGTTAATTATTATCAGTCATTGCTAATGAATAGAACAGGAGGAACAGAAAAATCATCTGTTCTTCTGAGGGTGTACGCCTTCAAAAGCGAATTACTAGGCAGGAAAGGAAAGATGGTGAAAAAACAATTAAGGGAACCACAAAACCAAAAGAAATACTTTGACCTTGCAATATCTGTGAAATAGCAATAAACAAAAAATCATTCACTGAACCTCGCTTCATTTTCTTAAAATCCTCTTTTGGAGAAGTTTTAGAGCTCGTGTTGACTTCACATGGTCTGAAATCATCCAGACTATTCCCTTCAGCAGAGTTAAGGTGGCTGATTACTGCGGGATGACTGCTGCTATTTTAAAGATGAGAATGGCACTTTTCAGGTTGTTTCATGAATTGTAAATATTCCAGGGCTTTTCCTGTACAGAAATCTGATCAGAAAGTTACATTCAAAGCCATTCCTCCAGTAAGATTCATACATAATAAATATTATCTCTTATTAATCCATATTTCAGTTTAACTCTGGCTCATAGCAAGTTACTTCCTCAGGGAACGTAGGATTCTTCACAGGAGAAGCTGATGAGCCACAGTCCCTGAGGAATCCCGTTGTGAAAACAAGCTTGGCTTCATACATGCTAATATAGATCTGTTATTCCCCTTCCACATCTATCACAACACATTTTAAATTGTGGCTGATCTTTTATGCAAATAGCTGTCTTATTAGGCGTTGCGGCTGTATGTGCTAACGTCTCCATGGGTTTCTTGGGATCTTGCTATCCAGCCATCAAAGCGGTGGCAATGAGGGATGTTGGCTGTGTGGCTTTGAAGAACAAAGGAGAGCCACAGCGTTTGCAGGTTCTAGGTGCTGGGGTCCGTGGCACTGGCTCTGCGAAGTAGGCCAGCCCTATTTCCAAATAACGGGAAATAATTTTTTGTCTGTGATTTCTTCTTGTGTTCTGTTGGCACTGCAAAGACTGCAAACATCTTTCACAGCTGACATTTTGTTGCAAAACATTGGTAGGCTATTGAAATTGCAAAAGGCAAGTCAAAACAGTTTCTAGCAGTGACATAAAATAAGCCAAGAGCTAGTTCTGCAGTGTAAAATGTATCTGTTATCTCCTCAGCTAGTATGAAGTTGGAGTGTTACCTTTGTTTTCCACTCTTGTTATTACAGAATGTTATGTGGGAACATTGGTCAAGAGAGTAGTTGGGAAGCATAATAGAGAGGGAGAAACCCCAGTGACTTACAGCTGACTGCTTATGCATTTTAGATAAAATGGAGATATGCTCTGAATTAAACCACAGTGATGTCTGGAAATGTTAGAAGGCTATAACTGAGTTTTTGGTTCAGATTAAAAAATAATAATATTCTTTTACTTCTTGTTATTACTCCTGTACACCTTTAGAAAAGTTTACTGATTTTTGAGCACCAAAGTGCATTTTATGTCCTGTATCCCACCCTTTAAATTAAGGAGCCTGGTTCGATCTCCTTTGCTATGGTTTTGTCCTTTGACGTTGAATTTTAATAAATCTTACCAATTAGGTAAATACAGAAGGAGAAGCTTTGTGAGGCTGTTGAGGGCTGTGACACCTCGCAGCCCATTCAGCAGGGACATGGTGTGCATTTCTGCATGAGTCTGGTGTCACAGGGCTGTGCTTCTCAGACAGCCTTGGCAGGAGCCGGGGAACCTCCTGTGGCTGTAGACCACTGGTTGTGCCTGATGTAAAACCATTGCGTATGCCTCCAGGCCACATGTGCACAGTCTGCTGTCTGGTTGTGGCTATGCAAGGTGATTTGTCCAAAGTTTGCCCTTGGCACTGTCCTCAGCAAGGCCTAGTGGGCCTTGAGACATGTGGCCGTTCTGTGAGGGGGTGAATGACGGCCCATAAGGTTTTACACCTTAACAGGGTGCATTGGGTGTTTGCTAGACTGCTACTCATGTGGCACATGTTCACAGAGGATGGTGTGGAAGCACCAAGGTTTCAAACAGCACCTTTGGACAAATGATTGTGCAGCGCCTTGCGCAGTGCTAACATCACGCACTTGCGCTGTGCAACATGAGAAGCCCTTTCGGGAGTCACCATGGTTGTTACCCGAAATGCTTGGAAGCTGGCTTGCATCAGTGCTTTGGCGGAGTGGCATAAAATGGGCACAGACCCAGTTTTCACCTCCAATCTTCACTTTCTTTCAATTTGTGGATCTCTAGAGGCCATGACAGGAAGGTGGGAGAGTGCAAGGTTGCTGTATTTTAGGTATCTGTTCCTATCTCGTGCTCAAGTTGGCTTTGGGGAAACCTCTTAGGTTTCTTGAGTAGGCACGCCTGGGTGCACACACTGCCTGGTCCTGGCCAGGCTGTGGATGTGTTAATCAGCAACTGAAGGTCACAATGCTGCAGTCGCTCTGTCATTTACTAAAGGAAAAAAAAAAAAAAAAAAGGAATGAAATTCAGTGGTACCGAATGCTAAATTGCAGTACAATCAGTTTAAATCTTTTTTTTTTTTTTCTTTTTTAATTCAAAGTAGCAGTGCTAATAACCCATGCAATGTTTAGAATTTATCTAATAGCATTTAGAATGGTGATGATTAAATCCAGTATCTCATTGTACTCTGAGTAGGCTTATGTCTTTGTGTGCAGTCTAGTAAATGTTGTTTGCTACAGTTCTCTTCTGGTGTTACAAGTTACTGATTTCCTTAGTAAGTTATTTAGGAATAATGTCTTTTTTTTTTCCTTTTTTTTTTTTTTCCTGGTACTGACAGTGATTTTTGAATTGAAAACAATGGGTAGAAAAGATGCCTCTACAGCAAGGACTCCTGTTGACCAGTACAGGAAGCAAATAGGTAAGAGAAATGAAGAAAACTTTGTGTGCTTAAAAATCACTGTTTTGTGCAGCTAGGCTAGTTGGTTTAACAAAATGTATTATTTCTTCTCAAAAGCTTTGTGTTGTTCGGAGGTGATGCAGAGTAATGCACCCTCCAGGAAAACATGTTTTTGTATGCTGTTGACTAATGCATTCAGCAAAGCCTCTCATGCAGACTCTGTTTTGTGTAATTAAAAAAAAAAAAATCCACGTTCTGTGTTCAGAAATGGTAGTGAAAGGCTGCACTTGGGTGGCAACATGATATTTCTTAACTGTTGGGATTTTCATTATTTTTCTGTTTGTCTCCAGTTTTATATGTGGACATTTCTAAAAAGAAATTGTTATGAGAACACTATTTTTGATATGCTGAATGATACAGAATTTTTGCATTGTATGACTACATTCATTTATTTTCACATTACTAGAATACTTTTAACATTTTAATAATTTCTTTTCCGAATTTTTTCCTGTATTACCCACTGTAAATGTAGGTAACGTGTATGCGCACACATACATACACTCACACAAATGCATACACAGCAGACACAAATCCCCATTTCATTGCTTAAATGCAAAGGTAAATGATTAATTTTTGGAATTTGTATACAATGAATCTGTCTTTGTAGGTGTAAAATACTGTTATCAAACAGATACAATATTTTAAAAGTACATATATAAAATACAGTACCTTAATCTACACTCAATTATTTAAGTAAATTATTTTGTTTTACAGTTGCTAAGCACCCACATCTGTGTTTAAATGTGTAGAAAAACTACAAGTGTTTGGGAAGAAAAGGCTGTTTAGCATACATTGCCATGGTGAAAGAGCTAAGGTTATGTGAACAGTCATAATTTTATCATGCCTTAATTTTTCTAGTGCTACCTTACTGGTTTAATGTGCTTTTATGCATTTAAAGTTTTGTTTTAAACTAGCTGCAGAATGCTCTATATTCCCTCATCCTGGGCAGTTGGTATGGCAGACTTCCTCGGTGGTTAAGTCTCTGAGATAGAAACTTGGCTGAAAACCTCAAGTACCTTTACAGATGGGAAGCAAATACATTGGAAAATGTTTAAACAGAAGGACTGTCTGCTTTTGTGTGATTTAGGTTTTGTGTAGAAAACCTTACAAGGAGAAGATGACACCACAAATATTTCAGCAGAATGAGCTAGGTAAGAAGTGGGATCCCCTGGGTTTGTCTTCAAGACAGTTCTTCACATGGATGTTCAGAGAGAGGCCTATTGCATCAACTTTCTGGTATTTTCTCAGTATCTCATTGTGGTCAGTGCTTTTCCAGCTACCTCCTTTAGGGTTGCTTTTCTTCCTTTTGTGAACACCTCCAAGACACTACTATTGAAGTCATGATTTTTGAAGTCCTCTGCAGGGTAGAGGAGACCAGTGGTCTTGAGAGGGCTGCTCAGCAGGGCAGGACTCTGGCGCGTGATGTTTCTCTCATTTTGGCAGGAAATTCTTCTACTGGGACCCCTGGGACCAATCTAGGCCACTGGAGGACCAGAGGGAAGGTAAAGCTGCCACTAAGTATGAGACTCGCTAAATGACCTCACACTTCAAAGCTTGAACTATTTCTTGCACGTTAATGCCACTTGGCACTGTGGCTGCACGTCTCACACCTGTGTGCCAGGACTGATCTGTGGTGTCTTGTGCAGGACACTGTGCTGTAGCAAGGAGGCAAGAGGATGTAAATTGGGGCCCTGCGCTCAGAGGGATGCTGTTATGCAGCTGATTCTCCTGTTTTGGACTAGGCTTGTACAGCATGTTGCCTGAACAATTTGGCACCTTCCCTGTTACACGATGCAGCACCATGATCTATTGGGTACTGCAAAGCGCGGTGTCCGAGGGGTCCTGTAATAAGCTCATTTTCCTTAGAAGTGATGCAGTGCTTTTAGCTTGGCAAAAGCAAGTGTTAAAAATTATTGTAGGGAAGAATCTCACACCGGCAGGCAAAAAAACTATATAACCTAAGGTGCTTTTCTGTCTCCAGTTTCTTTGTATGATTCCTTAGAGGACAGAGAGCAAGAACTAAAACAGGCTATCCATTGCCTCATGCTCTGACGATCATTGTTTCAGCTCCCATTCTGGCTGTTCACTGATACAACTGCAGAGTTTGCCAGTGGAAATTAGCTCTCTGCTCTCACCGCTGAACCTAATGAATATAACGGGGGGGGGGGGGGGGG
>VXAV01009776.1:369987-389261 GCA_013399715.1 Alectura lathami
CCAAATACCTCTAGCAAATAGCTCATCTCCAAGGGGACAGAAAAGAGAAGCATACAGTATTTGTAGGTTGTTAAGGAACCTGGGAACTTGCTTCATCCAGTAAGTGAATAGGAAGAGTCTGAAAAGAGTGCTGAAGGTTGTAGAATAGGGGCATGGTAATATAAGGGCAATCTCCATTGCATAGATTGTTGACTAAAGTCCTTTCTTAGGCGGAGTTTTCCTTCTGAAGTAAAATTTATTTATTTATTGAACAGCATATGCAAAATCGGTTGTTTCCCAAGAATAATTTTAACCTAGTTTATCACATTTTAGATGAAATTCATGTGGGTGTGCAGCATGAAACATTGCTGAAATCTTCAGCATAAAATAGCTCTGGTCATGGAACTGCACGCCAGTAGCTGGGGACATTGACAAAGCTTAGTTCTCAGTGTATCTGGAGTAGATAGATATATTGTCTGAAGACTGTTATAGTTGGGTAGATCCCTGGAGGAGAAAGGCATTGAGTGAAATGTATTTGTTTGGGCTGTTGGTCACTAACATATCAACTAAGGCTGCTGTTTGACGGAGGAGAGGGATGCTGCCCTCAGAAGAGTGAGGTAAGGCTATTGCCATGTTTTGCCTTGTAAAATCTCTATGCTTTTAATTCCAAAGAAGAACGAAGACTGTAACCTGGGATGTGAATGTCTTTTTCCAAGGTCATACACAAAGCATGTGGCTGAGAGAGGAAGAAAGACCCTGCTCCTCGTCTATTGCCCTAACCAGAAATGCATTTGTCACCTCCCATTGGTCCCCTGCCTCATTTACCACACTCCATATGACTGGATCAGTGAGTCTTGTCATCCATATTGACTTAGCTACTGACAGAGGAAGGGACTTCTGAACAGCATACACTATTGTAAAATGGAATTCTGTGTTCTGGTATAAGTTAGCAGACCGCTTTACGTTTATTCCTTGACTTTTCAGTGCCTGCCTTCGCACTTGTTGGTATCTGTATTAAAAATGTAGCTAGGGAATTTTCCTGTGTTATTTCTGTGGGGAAAACAAAACAAAACAAAACAAGAGAAAATAGCACACTAGCACACCAGTGAGTGAACTGTCAGTGAGTCCTTTTGCCGCATTCTGTAGCCCTTTTATCATAGCAAAAAAAAATCCTGGTTGGAACATAACTATAACATTAACATTGTATTTCTGACATTCCCTTGGATTTTGCACCAAAGAACTAAGAGGTAATTCAATGGAAATCTCCATTTATTGTATGTTTGACTCAAATGTTAGCTGAAGCAATTTTTTGTTAATAATTTAATGGCCTCTATTCTGCATATGCAAAATCCCTTTGCTAAATTCTTAGAGCCTGGCATGATCAGATCCACTGGCTTTCCTGTGGCTCTAGGAAAAGCATGTCTGTCATAAGGACTGCATTGTTACTGGAAGTGAAGTTGTGTCTCTTTTCTTCTGAGGAACTGAACTGTTCAAAAACAGGCCAAGGGAGGGTGTGTGGTTTTGTTTTGTTCTGTGTTTCTGTATCTATCTATGAAACAAGACATTCACAGAACAATTCACTCTCAGAGTGAGACAAACCTCTAGGTTGTGAGGAACTGCAAAATTACTCTGAAAAAAGAAGTGCATTGACTGTTTCTCACTCTGCACGCTATGTATAATAAATGTGCCCGTTCTGGTATGTTTAAGGAATCAATCAGGGGGAGGACTGGTAATAGAGAACTGTTCTGGTAGCTTACGAATAACCTCTTTCATCTGTCTTGAGCCATGCCTGTCCTCTCTGTTGGGAGCACCGTGCCATAGGAAGTGGAGGAGTCTCTACTGGTGCTGCACATTAGAACTAACTCTCAAAAAATAGATGGATCAAGTTAACTGGTCTGTATATAACGGTGCCAGGGTGAAATTCTGCATCCTCTGTCAGCCATGAGACCTTACTGGGTGACTCTACATGAAGGGACTTACTCAGCAAAGAAAAAGAGAGGGAGGGGGTGGTTGCTTAGGACCTTTGTGATCAGACCAGTGTCAATATTAAGAATTTGTGAGGAAGCAGGCATAGCTAAAAGTTAATTTTCTGTATAATTTAGAGTATTTTTGTATGCTTTTAATTCCAGAAACTGAAATTGCTTTGTGCATGGGTTTATAAATATTTATCATGCATTCTTAATGAATAGGAAATTGACTTTAAGGGTCAGTAGCAAATTCAGTTACTTTTTCAGGTACTTTTTAATTGTTTCTCATTATATTTGTAAATGTAATTTAAAAATATTTAAAAATAAATTAATATAGGCCATCAGAGAATCATCCCTAGTAGATAACACTCATGAATGTTTTTCACTTCTATTGCACTATTACACCAGGATCTCAGTGTTTTTGATAAGTACCAAAGTCTTGTGAGGAAAAGAGATTTCCCAGGGTTATACAATAATCTTGTGGAAAATCCAGAAATAGAAAGCAGCTCTGTGCTTTATCTGCTCTAATAAAATAGTTTTCCAGATAGTAGTCTATTTTCATCAGCAATCACTCCAGCTTTTATGTTCCCATCCAATGGAATTAAGTTTTGGGAAAAAAAGATGCAAAAGATCTCAGATAAGCTCATTACCATTACTCTGATAGCAAAGTGATTGGAAAAAATACAGCATTTAAGTTAATTGACAAATTTATATGCCTAAAGAGAAAAAGTGAAGTAAAGCCTAGCTATTCGGTGTTATGTATCGGAGTGCAGTATTTGTAAACAGATACAAGACATTCTTCTGTAAGACACAGAGTCCAGTCCTGAAGTCCAAAGTAAGATGCCATTATTTCACGTTTTAATATCCTGCACAGTCACCTGTAGTTCTTGCATGAGCATTTGCAAAGGGTAAAGAGAAGAACGGAAGATTAAGTCTGGAAAGCCAGATAAATGTAAAAGTCAGCCAGGCTTCTCTGCCTTTCCCTTCTATATTAGCAAGCTTTAGTATCTTAACACAAACACAGATCTCATCTCTGCGTATAGCCCAGTTTGGCTTTGGAAGGTAAAATTGTGTCTCCTAATATGCCTTCAAGACATTATTACACCTTTAGTTCTGAGGACCATAAACCATTACTCTGGGTGCTCATAAATATGCATTTCTTTTACACTTGTAAGTAAGCTGCTATTCCTGTCATTCACTTTTAGTTAAGACCTGACAGGTGATGTTTCTGTTGAAGGAAAGAAGTTTAAATTATGGGCGAACTGAAGATATGTAGTTCTTAGGAGTGCTAAAATTGTGCGTCAGTTGGAGAGATTATTCCTCACAAGTAATTTTAGGATCCCAGGGGATAATGGTGGTGTATACAGGAGATGTTCCCTTCTCCGCTAATTCCATTAAAAGCCTCTGATTTCTGCATTGCTGGAGTGAGACTCCAAAAACCTGCTTTTCCGTCTTACATAATCACTTTCACAGTATCCTGTAACATCCACCTCTGCTAAGACTGTCAGTGCATTGACTCCTGGAGTGACAGTGATATATAGGTCTGACAAAGCATCCTTTGCAATATGCTTCATTGAAGTGAGAACTGCAAATGCTGACAGTATTACTGGAAACCTTTTACTTAGGCAGAATTAATAAATTGCAACTTGTATTTTGGGATGGTTTTGTAATATACAGCTGGTCCACACCGATATGACTTACTAGTAAGGAATTACTGCATCTTGGCAGACAGCATCCAATTTATTTTCAGTTCTGAGGAAAGCGTTATCCACTGGATAAGACAGTGGATCAGGAGTTACGACATTCAGGATCGCAGTTGAGCCATTCTTCTGGTGCCTGATCTTGTATAAGTCTCTTCACCCAGATTCCTTTAGTTCCTTTCTCCACTGTGTCCGTTTTTAGACCAGGTCATTGTCCTTGGTGTGTGATCTGCCTGTGAGTGTTCACAGAATGTACCCTTCAGGCTTTGCAGCTTCTCCTCTCCTACGTGCAATCCATGAATCTCAGACTGAATCTCTAATTCAATCCCTTACCCACAAGTTCTGGCTCCAATCCAGGTATTGTTTGGTTTAGAGGTGGGAAGCTTTTCTCTAGCGAGTTGTGAAGAGTGATGAGTTAACAGTGAGTCAATCTGAAGCAAAGAATGCTTTTAATCTTGGCAAGAAGGACACAGGCTAAGTCTAAAAGAGATTTCTACCAAACAGAGATTAGAGAGAAGCTTCTCCTTAGCTGCACTGTCTCCAAGTTTCTGTCCGTGTCTCATAATGTGACTTTATTAAAGTTCTTCATTTGCCACAAGGCTTTTTTGTTTTTCATAAAATCAGATATGTGATTTAATGATGGCTAATGTATTAATACTGCTCAAATATTGTATGTGCAAAACAAAAACTGTTTGAAAAGGATGCAATTGTGGTATCTGCAATAGGTTCCTGTACTCTGTGTCATACGGCCTCATCTGTTCCCCAAGTTCCTAGCTTTTCCATGCCACTCCAAGCCTTCTCTGCTCCAGCTGGACAAAGGAAGCTGTGGATGACAGATTGTGACCTTCCTGTCCTGGAGCAGCCATCCTCATCCCTCCTGTAAGCAAAGTCCCACAGCGGAACATCAGGTCAGGTGTGGCTAGGGAGATCTGCGGCTCCTGGGAGGATGCTCGTGAAGGAGGGGCAGGGGCATGGGTAAAGGGGTAACTCCAGATCCATGTGATGTCCCAGTCTCACTGTGATGTCCCCCAGGGACAGGCCACAATCTGCTGGTAAGGTTGGACGCATTGGGTAGTGAGGAGTTAACTGTAGCAGAGGGAGAGAAGAATAACGCTGACCTCCTGAAGCACCACTGACCCGTTATCCAGAGGGTTTAATATTACAGTGCTTGGTGATGTTGCAGTGCTTATTCAGCAACCACTGTAGTGAGTGATTCAGTGATGGTGTCTGGCACTACCATGATATACACTAGAGTAACTGGGAATAAATTTCAAATTACCAGTCTTGAAATTCTGATATTACCGGTATTGAAAACAATTTTTAGGCAGTGGTTGCTTTGATGCTGTTCATGTGCTCCAAGGTTAAACTTATTGCCAGAGACATGATCTGGAAGAGTTTCTTTCTGGTTCAGTGTTGAACAGGTTTTCTACAGTGGGGAAAGGAAGAGGGGGGTATTACTTTGCTTTGAATCATGATCTTAGAATCATTTACAGATGTGTTTTTTCCAAAAAAAAAAAAAAAAAAAAATCCCCAGTAGGGAATCCTTTAACTTCTGCAGTGACCTCAGTCACTCCTGCTGTATGCAAGACCAAACGAACTTTATGTAAGTGAGAGAAATCCCTGGCTGTGTAGTTGTGGTGGCGAGAAGAGCAGAGAAGGTGTTTTGTGGCGCATCTATCACATGGATATGTTTTACCGTGGGCATCTGAATTGGGTGACCTGGTCATCAGTCTCTATATTTTGCTTTACTACTTTAAGTGCTCTCAGTGGAGAGCTATTAGTAGTAGTTTCCACCCTCCTGCCTAGGGACAGGCTAGCTTTTACTGGAGCTAAGCTCTAGTAATTATGCAGCCAGCATCATAATAACAATCAAACAGATGGGACATATAATATTCATAAATTATTGAATGCAGTTCCTTCATCTTTCACACCCTTCAGGACAGGGACACAAAGTAGCAGGCAACGTGGTTTGTCAGTCCAGTCTGGTTTTCTTCTGTGATAGTGTAGCAAATCTTATGGAAGAGGAAGAGGTGCCATATGCCTTGACTTTGCCAAGGCTTTTAGACAGTGTATTCAGATAAACAGAAGTGTGTGAATACGAAGCTACTGCAATATAGGTACCAGATTTATATGAAAACTGTACTTGCTAGTTATTAATGACTTGTTGTCTGTTTGTGAATGTGTTATAAGGGACATAGAGATCTGTTCTGGACCCAGTATTTTAATTGCAAGTGGGATGATGAATTTAAGTTGCAAATTATATCAGTATGGGAGAAAATCATAGAATCATAGAATGGTTATATAATGGTATAGAAAATAAAGAGGTAGATGTAAAAAATTAGGTTTCGTGTATAAACAATCTACAAACTGAATAAGGGGAACAAATGCTTAGGTAATATTTTTGGAGAAAGGGTTTGTAACAGAGAATAGAATCGTGGACAGACTGTGAATGGATCTGTAAGGAGAGTATATATAAAAGATACCAGTAAGGCCTCAGCTGAAGTGCCGTGTTCAGTTTTCATAGAATCATACAATAACCCAGGTTGGAAGGGACCCACCAAGATCATCGAGTCCGACTGCTGGGTCCACACAGCACTACCCAAAACCCAAATCCTGTGTCTGAGAGCACTCCTTGAGCTCCAGCAGCTTGGGGCCCTGCCCACTGCCCTGGGGAGCCTGTTCCATGCCCACCACCCTCTGGTGCAGAACCTTTTCCTATCCCCCAGCCTGACCCTCCCCTGACACAGCTCCATGCCGTTCCCTCGGGTCCTGTCACTGTCCCCAGAGAGCAGAGATCAGCGCCTGCCCCTCCGCTCCCCTGGGAGGAAGCTGTAGGCCGCCATGAGGCCTCCCCTCAGCCTCCTCTGCTCTGGGCTGAGCAAACGCAGGGACCTCAGCCGCTCCTCACACCTCTTGCCCTCCAGACCTCTCACTATTTTAGTAACCCCACTTTGAATGCCCTCTAATACCTTTATGTCCTTCTCATATTGTGGCACCCAAACCTGCACCCAGTGCTCAAGGTGAGGCCGCCCCAGGCAGAGCAGAGCGGGACAATCCCTTCCCTTGTCCAGCTGGCAGTGCTGGGCCTGATGCACCCCAGGGTGCCCTTCGGCACACTGCTGGCTCACATTCAACTTGCTGTCAACCAGAACTCACAGATCTCTTTCTGTGGGGCTGCTTTCCAGCCTCTCTTCTCACAGTCTGAACATAGATCCAGGGTTGCCCTGTCCCAGAATCTAGCACTTGCCTTTGCATTTTTGCACAAAGGTCAGACAAGAACTCCGGCGGGGCCCAGAAAACAGAGATCGAAGGACTGGTTTTTTTCAGTCTCTGTAGAGCAGAGGACTTGAGAGATGCAATGACAGTTTTTAAATCTATAAAAGCCTGCAAAGAAGCAGGCAATAAATCAAATGTCTTCTAAGTTTATGGTGGATATGACAAAAACTAATGTTCTTACAGTTCATTAAGGGAGATTTAAATTAGATATTGGACATGAGGAAAACTTTAATGATAAAGCTGGTGAAGAATGAAGGGAAAGCTAGTGTTACCATGCAGTCTACTTTTTTTGGACTGTTAAGAACTACATAGATAAACATCCATCAGCAATTATTTCAGTAAAGTTCATCCTCCCTTAGATTAAGAGGGCAAACAAGGGAACTGCTCAAAGTCCCTTCCAGACCTGTTTTTCTATGATTCTGGAGTTACTGTGTCAGTGTGGAACATGGTTCTTGGAAGATCCTCCAGGTGCTGTCAGTATGTGACAATGATGATGGTACTCTCTCTCACTTTTGCTATATAGCTATTACTTGGTAGATCCCCTCCTGTTCAGATTTTTACCTGTTAAGTGAACTGTGACCGTCCCTTTGAACAGGATATGTTAAAGAAAGTCTGAGACTGCAAGAGACAGAGATTGCAAAGAGCAGAAGAACACACACAGACTTTGGGCGGTTTTGGAATGATTGTGCTGCATGCTGTGTCCATCTTCCTAGAAAGCTTTGACCAAAAGTCCATAAGTCTGTTTCCACTTATTTTGAGGTATATCACATTTTCCTCTATTTGCAGCCAGCAAAGTTAATAAAATCAGGGTAAGCCAAGTTGGAGCTTGGCTCAGCCTGACTCAAAAAGACAGAAAGGCTCTTTGTGTGCTGTACAGCCCTGGCACCATGCATTGAGCTGCCTTTTTCACACCTCTGATCATCAAAGAAAGACTATGATAGTTTCCATTGTCCAAAAAAATCAAATCATTTCAAAACATAATCAAATGTTTGACAAAAGCATAGCTTGTACATATGTTGATGTGGGTACTTCACTCCTAAGCAGTCTTTTTTTTTTTTTTTTTTTTTCTTTCCTCAGTTTCAGAATTTATACTGAAAAATGATTGTTTGCATGGAAGTGCAAATGCTAGTTATTGTTCCATGGCAGTGTAACAAAAAAGTGCTCTAAACTACATATGCACATTCATGCATGTATGTATAATGTAGATGGAGAAGAAAAGAAGCGAGACACTCACCTAGTGATCTGTTTCAAATTAATTGTGCTAATTTATTTTATAAGAAAGGTATTTAATGTTTTCATAGTTGTCTGTTTGAGTATGAAATGTTAAAGAGATGGTTGGAAAGGTTAATTGAGGAACTGTCATCATTCAAGATACTCCTTTTTACATGGAGCTATTACTTTTTAATGTCTGCTGGCATGCACCTCTTGGGCGTCAGCAAAAGGTTTAAAATGAAATGTATGAAAAAAAAAAATGCCCATCAAATAGTGTCTAGTAAGCATCAATATTTCTACTGCTGTTCTTCATATCTTTTGTTATGTTCTTGCAATTAATTGGATATATTTACAGGTGTTAAATAATGAAAATTCATGACTGCATTAACTGATTTAAAGTATTGCTTTTCTTTTTTAACATAACCTTTTTTTTCTGAAATGCTTTTCTTAATTCTTTATATATTTTTTTAAAAGAAGTCTCAGAAAAGGTGCTAATTTAAATACTTTTAATTGCCTGTTATAGTCAACCTATGCCTAGTAAAGATTTTAAATGTAAAACATTTCTTTAATGAAATGCTGCTTTTCATGGCAACACCTAGAAAATTCTGTGGGGTTTTCTAAGGGGTTTTGTTTCCTGTCAGAATATTATATTTAACAAATATTACGAGACTTGTGTTTTGGAATCAAGGAAAGATAGCAATAATTAAATGGTTATATTTTGGTATACTTAAGGATGCTTTATAGTTAGATTTTTTTTTTTTTTTTTTTTTAATCTTTCAGGCAGCATACAAGGAACTTATTCATTTTAATGCATCCTTCTTGTTGGCTTAGAGCTGAAATATAGTTGCTTGAAAATTAATTTACCCCTCATGAATGACTGGTTGGATTATCTTTGTAGCATTAAATGTCAACCCTGAGCTCAGAGCACATTGTGTCTACAGTAAAAAGTTGTCCCTGAGCACTTAATGTTGTGTTAAATGATGATGTGTCCTTTGCAAATGTATTATTAGTGTCAAGCTGTTCTGTCTCTCAAGATTGAAAAATGGTCAGTGATTTGAGCTGCCATTAAACCTGAATAAAAAAAAAAAAAAAAGAGAGAGGCTGTGGGGGGTTTTCATGCTTTTTATAAGTACAGACATATTCTTGAGTATGCTTAAGACATAACAAAGTGTTTCTGTTAACCTAAGACTCCAAAAACTCCATTTGTAATCACAGCAATTAAAAACAAGAAAACCTCTTTTCTGCTTCTCTGGACAAGAATGGTCCTTGAATACGTGCATGTGACATTAAGAGCACAAAAAACAATAATAAATACTTGAGGGCTTTGTCTTGTTTTCATGCTGGTGTACTAGAGTTCTGTCACCAATTCTCAAAGGTAGATTATAACAACCTAAACGCTGTTACTGATAAGTGATTTGCTCTCCGATTTTGAATGAGGGTAGGCCAGAATTTTCTTTGGAATTTTCTTTTTCTGAGCTTCCCTTAACCAATAGTTATTTCCAATTTTAAAGTCGTATTGTTATAGATGATGCATGCATATTTAAGATGTACATGTCAGGTATGGTTAGTGTTTCACTGGATTCAAATTCTTTTACTCTATGAATGTGCAGTCACTGGTTTAAGATCTCTCAAAAACATTTAAGCATATGCTTCTGTAGACACATCTTAGAACGTGGGTCTGTTGGTTCCTCTGTGGAACTGGATGATGTTACAAAATGCTTAAGAAAACACTTCTTTCCACATGCTGAACATCTAACTTGCTGATATTAATAAACACGCTTAAAGAAAAATGAGAGAGACTCCAGTTTTCAGGAGTTGCAGGCAGGGCATGAAAGAAAAACAGAAATTTTATTCCCTCCCATTAAAAAAACACTGTAAAGTTACAGAATTGTTGAAAGTACAAACTAATCTGAGCTTTGAGTCAATTGACTTGCTGTTTTTTCTTGCTATTGAATTCCTTTGGTGTACTTTAGCTACATTTCTATTTCACAGAATTTCAGAGTGGCTGAGCTTGACAGGACCCTCTGGGTCCATCTGGCCCAACCCCTGCCCCAGCAGGGACACCCAGAGCAGGGTGCCCAGGCCCATGTCCAGGCGGCTTCTGAAGGTCTCCAAGGAGGAGACCCCACAGCCTTTGGGCTCCCTGTGCCAGTGCTCCGGCACCCGCACAGCACAGCAGTGCTGCCTGGTGCTCAGAGGGAGCCTCCTGTGCCCCAGTTTGTGCCCACGGCCCCTGGTTCTGGCACTGGGCACCACTGAACAGAGCCTGGCTGTATGCTATCTGCACCCTCCCTTCAGGTATTTATGGACATTGGTGACATTCCTCTGAGAGAGTCTTCTCTTCCCCAGGCTGAGCAGCCCCAGCTCTCTCAGCCTCTCCTCACAGGGGAGGTGCTCCAGGCCTTTCAGCATCTTCACAGCCCTGAATTGGACTCTCTCCAGTATGTTTAGGTTTTTCTTGTATTCGAAAGTCCGGAACTGCACCCAGCACTCCACATGCGGCCTCACCGGTGCTGAACAGAGGGGCAGGATCACCTCTCTTGACTTGCTGGTGATAAGTTGCCTAATGCAGCCCAGAATACCATTAGCCTTCCTTAGCAGCAAGGGCTTATGTTCATGTAAGGTTTAGCCTAACTTTTCTCGGAGGTGCACAACAGCAGAACAAGAAGCAACACACACAAGTTGAACATGGAAATTCTAATAGGTAGGAGAAAACAATTCTTATAGTAAAATGTTGGAAAAGGTTACTCAGAGAGGTTCAGGAATCTCTACCTTTGGAAGTACTCAGAACTCAGCTAGACAAGGACCTGAGCAACCAGAACTAACTTTCAAGCTGAATCCATTTTCAAAGCTTGCTCTCTAACCTAAATTATCCTATGACTGTAGTTAAAGCTGCAGGGAACGTAGCTGGTACACAAGAAAAGTTCTGATGAAGCACAGTAACAGTTGTGCTACATCAGCACAACGGTGGCTGTGTAATACAGACATAGCTTGGGAACTGCCGTGGCATAGCTGTGCAAGGGTGGAATCACTGGGAACCACCAGGTAAGCTGTGATTTTAGATGCATTTTGCAGTTCCTTTGTGGATCTATGATGTTCTCTCCATAGTACTTGTAATACCTAAGCTAATACTACAAATACTACCTAATGCTTCAAAGTTAATTTGACAACATCTGCAATTGTCTCAATAATCCAAATAAAATCATGTAGGAAACTGCTTCTATGTCTTTACTTCTCCTTTAGATGTAGTGTCCTTGGACTGGGTTCACCTAACTTTAGAGGGTAAACCAACCCTCATGACCTGGGAGCTAAACAGTTCTGCGATCTCTCTGTTGTTGATGACAGTAAAATAGGCACTGTCAAAGGGCAATTTAGGTTGTCTTGCATGGCTGCCACTCACTCTTTGAAGAAGTCTCTCTGTGGGATGCAAAGAAAGACCTACAGCAAGTAAGCTCCTAAAACTGAAGACTGTGACCTGTATCTTGTAGATTGTGGAGAGCAGTGTGACTGGGCATTCCTCTGTCGAGGGTGCTCGCCCCTCCTAGAAAGACCTACCTTCTCCCTTCCCCCTTGTAGAGCAGGGAAGTGGAGGGGCTGCTCAAAGTCAGACAGTGGAAACCCTAAGAAGTCCAGAAGACCATTTTCTTCTTCTGTGCTTGTTCAGTAGGATTTCATGGGAGCAGTCCTGGAACCTCCAATAATTCAAATTAACAATGAGAAGAAGAACATTGATTTCAGCTTGACTACATGTACATTTTCACAATTCCAGTTTGACAGTAAAGCTTGACCCAGTCTGTCTGTAGTTTCTAATTAGCTACGTATACATTTTAGTCTGGGTTTCAGCATCAGCTACACTGATGTACTTTAGTTAAACTACTACCGGTAACTAAAACTTACCCAGTAGTTGTAGTCTTGTCATACTTTAAGCAATACTTTAAAATCTGAAATGGATTGCTACTGTGTGGAAAAAAGTCTTACTAATGCTTTGATTATGGCTATAATACTAACACAGAAAGATTCAAGACAACAGTTTGTTGGTTGCTGTGAATTATACTGAAAGTGTTGAAAGGAATTTTAAATCTGTAATGTTGATTAGCAAATTTTACTATCTGTCAGGTTTTTTGGCATGCTGTAAATAACTCATCTTTAAATAATTTGTCTGAGTAATTAAATTTAGATTGCACATTTCTCATTTCAAATATTTTGACTCTTATCTATTTGCTTTTCCATTGTGGCTTAATTGGTGTGGTCTATATAAACGGACAATAAATTTATATACCTTTGTTATAAAGATCAGTCAGTGAATAGAACTTGGTATTCATCCCAGACAGAATTATGATTGAATGTATTTGCAAGATTAAAGCACTGAATTTACTTTTTTCTAATTAAAGGCAATTAAAGATTTGCAGACACAAATAAAAGACAATGAATTGAGGAATAAGTGTAGGAGCAAGTCCATTTGCAGGTGAAAAGAAGTGCCTTTGAAGCAGAACCAGCTGTATTTTCACTGAAAGAATAACAGTTTAGGAAGCTTTTCTGCATGTGCTCGCTTGATAGCATAATGTACTCATAAGCAGCTTACGCAGTACAGTATTCAGAAAATAGCAGTGCATTAATTTTTAAAGTAGAAAATGCAGGCGAAGAGCAGTGCTGCCACATGATGATAATGAAGGTGGATATTGTAAAGTCTACAGAGAGAAAAGAAAGCAGGGAGCTCCTGAAATGTGAACATTTATAAAACAATAACTAGATATTCATATGATAATAAGCTTGGACAGCAGTATCAACAGAGGCCAAAGATGCAGTCCTTTTTCTGCTTGAGCTTGATGAATTGAAAAGCAGAGAGGCAGCCTTTACTGGAATTGAATAACTGACTAATGAGCTATTGTTAGAATGAAAGAGTAAATATCTAGAAGGGTCAGGAATCTAATTTTTTTTTTTTTTTATAAGAAGTTATTGTATAGGTTCAGGTTGTGTGGTAAATGGCAGCATCTTTCAACAAAACTTAGATGTAGTCCGTTTTCTTAAAATACAGTGTTCAACATCTTGCATTCTCAGTTACGTGTGTTACAGAACTTGGTGTGTATGCAAAGTATGGTGTTATGCATACTACCTGGTAATGTCACCATATTTCTGCAGAGATAAAAAAAAAAAAAAAAAGTCACACAGAACTTCATGAACTTGTCTAATTCATAGTTGTTATTTGGTTTAAGGTTTGCAATAACTGTTGTGTCATTGGAGGTTTAGTTAAGAATACTGAATATACCAGATCAGGTCATCTCTGATCTGTTATTAAAATTATTGAATAGAAGATATTTAGAATCTCATTCTCCCATGTAAATACAGGTAAATTCTTGTGAAATCGGTAGCTTTTTAATCCTATTGACATGAGGAGAAACAACTTTATGCTGCATATTGTACGAATCCCTAACCTTTGCTCTGCTGGAGACACTGGCATTTTTCACAATACAGCAGTTTAGTAGTTGAAGAAGCCCCTGTCTTTCACTCTTATCTTCCTGCTTTAGTAATTCTAGAGCTAATAAAAGAGTCTTTGTTCCCACTCCTAGGACTGTAAGCAGGAAGAGCTCAGTTCAGCTGCCACTGAGGTCCCTTTGCTACCAAAAGAGCAGGAAAAATCCTGGGCAAACAAGGATGAGATAAAGGGGTGGGATGAAGGGTGAACTCTGGAATGCTTCTGAAAGGTAAAGGCAACTTCAAGCACTGGAATGAAAAGGTGGATGGTCTGCACAGCTGCTCTTTGGAGGGACTGGCAAGAGGCAAGACGAGCAAGGAGGAGATGGCTACAGTCAAAAAGAGAAGTTTCCTTATTGTGGCCTAGTTGCTTGTCCTTAAAAGTGGAAAGAAAGTGATGGAATTTGGAAAAGATGTAAAGAAAGAAGTGGTGAGCTTGTCAAAAAAAAAAAAAAAAAGAAAAAAAGAAAAAAGAGGAAGGGCAGGGAAGTGAGGTAGTTAGAATAAGAAGAAAGCTGGCACTTGAGTTTCAGAGAAGAGGTGAAGAACTGGTGATAATGAGAAGTGAAAAAGGAAAGGGTTTTACTTAGGTAATACAGAAAGTATAATTTGGTCTGGAAATTTTCCAATTCTGTTTTTGGCTTCTTTTCTTGCTTTCCTTTGTTCCCTCAGGAAAACTCGGTATCTGTCTTGAATAGACATTGGGTAGAGCAGACAAATGGGGCTTTATCTGATGAGGCCATCTTCACTGGCTTTGATGGTCCCTTCCTGGGAAGAAGAAACAGCTTTAGCTGATCACTCTGACATAAATGTACAAGAAAACTTGCAGGATAAGTGAGATAAAACTATAAGAAATTGGGAGTGTGAATATACATATTCCAACTGGTTGACTTTGCAGGTTCGAAGGAACATAGGGAGCTAGTCTTATTTATTTCTGCTTGTTTTCCAGGTGGTAGTGATCAGTGTTCACGTGTTAGGGGCTTTGCATTTCAGAGTTCTTTATAGTCTTGTACTGCAGATGTCTTTCCCAAGGCCTCAGAAAGTTCAGATATTTTAAGGGTCTTTTAGTGCAATTGCTAAATCTGGTTTTCATTACGAAGAACTCCACAGATGCCCTTTTTAAACTTTTGCACTTGATGGACTCAGACTTTTTCCCTACCATATGTATTTTTTTCCTTTTGGCTTTTGCATTTGGAAGGGGGAGTGGGAAATTAATGACAGGTACGTTGATTTGGAGAACTACCAGCTCTGGAGTTATTATTAAAATAGCCTATTTGTTATAAAGGGGGCGGTTAGTTGTCTGTATCAGGTTTAATATAAATCTGGAAGTATTCCCTGGGTAAGTAGAATCCAGTTTTAACCATAACCACAATACTGGAATAAACAGCATCAGAGTGCTTGAAACTGGGGGAAGGAACACCAATAGGCTCTCTCTTTGCTAGAAATAGGCTTGGTACTCCTGATGGATTTTGTTGGGAGTCTGTCTCCTGTGCAGTATTTACCACTGCTCTAGTCAGCTTCACAGCTGGTCCTTGGAGAGGAGGAGGGAGAATGGGCAATGAAGAGGAAAGGGAGTTGGGGGTCAGCATCTGACTTTTTTTCTCATTCCTAATGGGCCTTACAAAGCTTTCTAGTTTTTGTTATCTAATGCCATTGCATCACTGGAAGGGAAACCTCTGACTCTCTTTATTTACCCCAGATGGGAGAACAGCAAATCTGAATTATGGGAACTGATATTGAACCTAGTCCTTGTCAGTTTCATACTTCTAAACGAAGGTATTTGTCGTGCTTAAAACATCTCAGATGGATAAATTTCTATAGTTTGTTCAGGAGTAAGTAAGAACAGCTGTATCATTTTATTGAAAGTTGGCTCCAAACAAACAAACAAAAAAGTCAAGGCTGGGGCATATCTAATGCCAAATTTTACCATGGAGTGAATTTTTATGAGTTACAAACTCCTGCCATTTATAATGGAAATTCTGGCAGCTTTTTAACTATTTCATTGCAAAGATATGACTGCAGTACTTTAGGCGGAAGAAACGCATTCTCTTTCAGCCTGTCTTCATCTCATGACTTAGCTGTTTTGCTTGTTTCTGCAATTCTTTCCCTAACTGTTCAGAGTATTACAGCACTCCACTCTCTGATGCATCCTATTATCAGATATCATTGACTTCTGCAGATGACTTCTGCAGTCATCCTGTCCTTAAATGAGATGTGTTGGCTGGATGAATATATTGGAACATCAGTCGTAAATACTCAGTCTGTCATCTTTTCTTTACTCCATCTTCTAAAAAGGCTCCTTGGTTATATGCTTTTTTTTTTTTTTTTTTTTCAAACGGTTTCCATAATTTTTCCTTTTGTCATTATTTTCTAAGTTATTTCAGGTCTTTTATGAATAATATCTGACCAACAGATAATACAGAGACCTTCACAATATATAATCCCTAGGGTTGAGGAGTGATAAGACCATGAGTGCAAATTCATAACGTGAGTTCAGCATATGCTACACAGAGAGGAGATCTGCACTGAATAAGAGCAGAAAGTATGGACAAAGGTAGAAGTGCGTTTCCATGAATCCAACTAGAGAAGACCTTTCTTTTCCAATTCATGTTGCAGAATTTCAGCACTGTGCTGTAATATCCCAGTTTTGAAGATAAATATAAAATGAGAAGGTTGCAGTATTGTTTATGAACGTGAGACCCCATCTGGTTGATTAAATGGAAGTGTTGCATGCACAAAACTGCTGGGCACAGCTCTAGAGGAAAGGTTAAATCAGTTGAATCATAGAATCATAGAATGGCTTGTGCTGGAAGGGACCTCAGAGATCACCTAGCTCCAACCCCCCTGCCGTGGACAGGGCTGCCAGCCACTAGCTCACTAGATCAAACTGCCCAGGAACCCATCCAGCCTGGCCTTGAACACAGCCAGGGATGGGGCAGCCACAGCTTCTCTCAGGGATGGGGCAGCCTGTGCCAGCGCCTCACCGCTCTCTCAGGGAAGAATTTCTTCCTGATGTCCAACCTAAACCTCCCATCTTTCAATTTATATCCACTCCCCCTTGTCCTATCACTATCTACCTGTGTAAAAGAAGTCAGTCCCCCTTCTGCTTATATGTAACAATGATGAAACCAAAACGTAAAACTAGTGAAAAAAAATAGCAGAAGATTTCTTCTTTAAGGATTGTAACTCAGCTTCAGAAATAGGCAAAAAGGACAAAATTCATGCATGCTTTGGGACAAAATAAAGTCGAATGTTTTGGAAAAGCCACAGTACTTGTGCTGAGGTTCTACCCTTATGAGCAGTTTCTTCACAGATTCTTCTTTTTCTTCTCCTTTTCTGACTGTATCAGTGACTTGACTTCTGTTGACTTAGAGAGGCTGTGGTTAATAGTATGCAATATAGCAGCAGCAGGCCCTTTAAATAGCAAAAATATCCCTGAGAGCTATTGAGTATTTTATGCTTTATTATTAAGTTGAGATAAATGATTTATGCCATTTCTAAGTACTTTTGTGTCCTCCTCTGAACTCGGTTCATATGGGCTCACAGTCATGTGCACTTGGCTGCACTGTGTAGTGCCTGCAAGGGGTATTTCTCATAATTTTTTAAAAGCCCATCTAAGACTCTTCTAGAAGATTCTGTGTAACATGTTTCTATAAACAGATGGTGTGAAACAGTGGTTTTATTAATGCTTACTTGGATTGACCTGCGTGACTCCGAGTTCTGCTACTCACAAATAATGTTCCAGTTCAGAGTGATGAAACATTTACACTCACCATAATGTCATGTATTACACATTTATAAATGCATTAGAGATGACTAACCAACAAAAATTATAATGAAAATTTTGTTTTGATTGAAAAGTGAGGGAAAAAAATGTCATCTGCCGTTAATCTACTTATTTGCTGTCTGATGCTTACTGAACAATTTAATAAGCATTGTACTGGTGGATGGCTGTCAGTACGTGGAGCTGGATGTCTCTCTGGAGTAATAAGTTCTACGCTGATTTATCAGCTCTTGCTTGTTGCTATCATCATCTGTGTTTCGGAGCATTGTTCCACTGGGTGGGTCCCTGTCTTATAAAGCGGCTTCTGTTTCAAGTGCTGAACTGTGGGATGTTTTCAGAATGTTAGAGCTGACTTTCAAACTGAGATAATTGCTGACATTCTTTATCTTTTTTTTGGCATCATTTTCAATAAATGTGTTTTTCTGCTCTAGGAAAGCAAGACTATAAGAAAACCAGACCTATGTTAAGAGCAACAAGATTAAAAGCAGAGGCCAAGAAAACTGCAGTAGGCGTGAAGGTAGAGTTCTCTTTGATGGCTTATTCCACCTTTGTGTATGTGTTGTTTCTTTTCCCCACAGATGTACTGCGTGAATATTGATTTCTGAGAGATATTGTTTATGGCACTTCAAAATCTAAGTGGAATGCCAGAATCTAAAATATTTATGATGGATTGCTTTTACTTAACCCTAAAATAACTAGAATAGTTGAAACACTAAAATATTTTAAGTAGTCCATATTCTTGTTACGATGCATACTTACTGTAATGTCAAAATACTGTGTGCTTAGAAAATCGATCTTTCCAGGGAGCCACTCTACACACAAAAAACAAATGCTTTAACGAGTTCATATTGTTATAAAAGTGACAATAAACATCTTCCTTCTTCCTCTTCCTGTCCTGTATGTAGGAGTAATTTAAAGACAGGGTTTGTTAAGTGCTGTAAATTCACAGCATTATTATGTCAGTCTACATCTGTGTGCACTGCCTCTGACTTGGGAAACAGCAGGCTTAACTAGTAACAAAATACCTGGAAAGGTACTGAACTTTGTTTTGGAAATGTCTCTGTTTCAGGCAGGTATGATGTATAATAATGGCCAATTGATCACAACTGTGAATGTGAACAAGGAGACAATTAGGAATATTCTATGCTATCTACTATCCAGTGTCATCAAAATGGAATTTGGTTGGCATTGTTTATGTTGGTTGCATCTGATATTTTTCCATCAAACTTTTTTTTTTCTTTTTTTTTTTAAATCAAAGTGATGTACAATTAGCTTAGCAGCAAGGGTAAAAAATGTGTAAAATAAAATTATAAAAAAGATCAGATACCTGGATATTCTAGTGAAAGAAACTTCAGAAATGTTAAAAACAGAACATTTTCTTGTTTCTGGCAGATGAGAAATCAATTTTTTCAAGTTATAGCTTATAGCAAATGCCAAGGTATTACTACCAAGCTGTAACAGCTGTTGAGCTGCCAGATGATGTATTTGGTTGTCTTCCAGAATTTGCTATTATAATCACGAAACAGTGCTTTCTTTTTTGCTCCTGATTGCTGATCTCGATCAAGCATTACCATGCGATGCAGTATGTTTTCACAACATAATCTCCTCAGTTAGTGCTGTGTGTCAGGTTTTAATGAGAAAAAGTAGATTGCCTTTTTTGTTTAAAGGATAGATTATTAACCTTTTGCATTCGATGTTTTTGCCTTCCCTTCTTATTAAATTTTACTTTTTCTTTTCATTTTACTTTCAATGACATGACCTTTTAAAAGTGATGTTCTACTTGAAGACTTTTACTGTACAGCCTAGTTCTTTAGAAATGTACAGGTTTTATGCATATGTCTTACAAATGAGAAAAATATGAACCTTACTCTTTCAAACGTTTCC
>VXAV01009776.1:399675-410815 GCA_013399715.1 Alectura lathami
TTCTGAATCAGTTACATTAAAAAGCATGCTATTCTCCCTGTCAAATTTATGAACGTGAAGTTCTTAGAACATGAAGATCTCATTTCCCGTAATGATGACTCACAGACAAAATCCAATGTGCGTATATGTGTGACTGAAGCAGCTTGCCTGATTTGTGGCTTGTCAGTCCGTATTGCCCACAAGTGCCGTAGTTTGCGATTTGTCTGTTGGCTTCATTTCGGTTAGACCTTTTCATTTGCATGAAAGATATTCTCGGATAATGAGAAAATTTTCTGTTGCTTAGATAAACTGGATAAACTTCTGTTCAGCATACATAAAAATACCTGGTAAATATTGCAGCAAATACAGTGGTTCTCTTATCAGTGCAATAATTTCTAATGGGACATGTCAATATTTTTTCAAAGCTAAAAGCCTCTACCTTTGAAGCTAAAAGCCTCAAATTTTTCATCCTTGGTTTTCTAAAAGGCATAAGCACAACAATGTTAGCAGTGAGGCTGGATTTTGAGCCTTCTCATTTATGAGTACCCAGGGTTCACTGAAATTACAACTGATTTACTCAGAGGGGATCATAATCCAACCTGAAGTTATTTTTGCTTTCTAGAGCGCTGTAGTGTCCATACCTGGTAATTTAAAATAGGGACTGATTTTAGTCTTGGAAACATTTGGCTTATTTTGCCCTTAATTATATCTCAGATTGAAATATTCCTGCTCATTTTTGGACCGTCTATCTTTGTATGAGTTGTTTAGTGCCTGTTTTAATAATAAATGGATTTTTACTCTCTTTGTGCTCTTATTAATGTTGGACTTGTCACGCTGAATTAGATACACATGTTAAGGACATTAAAGTAATCTAGGCAGCATAGTGTTCAAATCTGGGCAGTGGTACTCACCAGCTTTAGAATATTTCTATTATTCTAGGCCTTTCTAAGACCTGAGCTCATATTAAAACTAAGTGTAGCCTATGAATACTTAAAAGACAGTAAAAGAGAGCTTCCTTGGCATCCTACCCACCACCAATACAGCAGATCTTTTTCTGCAGACAAAGTTGTTCTGTGTACCTCCCATCAACTTCAGACAGATTGGTTTTATTATAAAAATAATACTTTTATACACTTGTTTTGAAGAAAGATTGCTGATCAAATCATTTGCACAGCAGCCCTGACTTGGCTGGGTGCTTTTGTTTCAAGGAAATTCACGTTGGGTACCGGGTGGAATTCAGGCTGCTTGTGGAGTGCATGGAACTTCTTTCAGGCAGAGGCTGTGGAGGAGATGCCTGTGTTGGGCCCTCATGCGGTGGACAGGAGTGGATGTCCCATCTGGAAGGGAGTAGATAGCCCATCTGGAAGAGGCTCTGGCTAGGAAGCCATGACAGGCTTCCAGCAGTGATTTTGCTCTGTAAATATTTCCTCAGCAATTTTGCTTTTCCCTTTGATCCTACAGAAGCAGAACCAGCATGCAGACCATCTCAGGACAGAAGCTTCAGTGCAGTAGTTTTTACTAGTGTTGCTGGTGAACATTGCCAAGGAAAGGCTTTAATTCTGTTTCCTAGAGTCCATAAATATATTTTACTGGAATTTTAGGAGGCATGTCAAGCATTCCCCTAGTGGACCCGGGAGATACATTTAAACTTTTGTTGAAGAACGCTTTATTTAAAGTTCGCTGTTGCATATCGTATAGACGTCATGTGATTGGGACATGTCGTAGCTCCTTCCATTCATCAGGCCAGCTGCAGCAGGCACAGCATGTACGTATGTAACTGCAAAGATAAGCAGCACGACAAAACTCAGTGGTTCATTTAGGTGTAGTCTAGAACAGCTGACCTAACAAGCACGCTTTGAAAACACCTTTCAAACAACCCAATTCAATGAAGGCACAGTGGAAGCCCTACAAAACCACCCATCCCATTTCCATGAAAACTGCTACCAAGGAAGAGGTTTATCCGCTACCAAGTTGTAAATGCTGCCTGTTCAGGGAGGAAAATGTTGCTAGCAGCTCCTCATAGAGTGATTATTCATTTTGCTCTGATATGGGATTGTGCCTGTAAAAGGCACAACCAAGCCAACTGATGAAGGTCAAATGCATTCAGGACAATTCTCTGTGAAGCACTGGACTTGAAATGCAGACTGTGCAAGTTAGAGTGCCAGCAAACAGGATACTACAGATCTTGATCGCATTTCAAGTTGTACTTACAGTAGCATAATAATTAGTGGTGCTTATGACTAAGAAAATAACAATATGGCACATCAATAAGACAGCAGAAATGTGAGTTTGGAACTGCTTCTTAGAGGATTTTGCAGTGGATTGTGCCCACATTTTGGGAAATGAATCCATGAGATGAATAAACTGGCAAAGACTGTGATCATATGCTTACAATATTTTTCCCTGAAAGAGCCAACAAAGGTATTTTGCAGCACTTTTCCCCCATCATTCTCAAAGTTTGCTGTGTTACATACTTTTGTAGATATACTCTTATGCTCTTCCAGGAGTGGAGAAATACTTTTTGTAGTTTACCATTGCATTTAACTGACAGAATCCTCTTCTATTCTTCCCCCCTCCCTTAATCACAACCAAATTGGTGGGGAGACAGCCAAAATGTTAGGTACCAGTGTCTCTCAAGCAGATGTCACACCACTATTTCTTAGCTCGTTTAAATGAATAAACATGTTAAACTGTGAAGTATTACATTTTAGGTTTTTTCATTTAAAAAAATGGGACAATCTGTTTACTGTCCTTAATTGAGACAACAATCCTGGTGGTTGCCAGTTTTGGCAGTTTTAACGATGAACTATAAATATTGGGACAAATCAACTAACTGGTGATTGTGAAAAATAGTTCAAGCAGAAGCCTCATTTTGCATGAATACTTTTTTCAGTGCTATATTTTTTCTAACTTATATAATTGTTATACTGTTTTTCTGTGTTAAAGCCACAAATAAATACATGACTAATCAAATAACAGTCTTGATTCCCTTGTCTTATTCTTAATCGCTGAAAGCAGGTAAAAGCTGGCAGCCCTGCAGCACAGTTCATGTCTTGCCCAAATTCTCCCAGAAGGGTGTTTGTTCAGGTCAGTAAGAGACGTGGATATTATCAGATATGAAAAGCTTCATATTGCTGAACCCTGGGAGAACTCAGCAGCATGTAGATCTTTGAGAGTTTGCAATTTCACAAAGAAATTGGAGGAATTTAAAAAACAGAGCTACAGGAGGTAAGTATGGAATATGGTTACAAACTGATCACATTCTCCCTGGGAATGTGCGTGGAAGGAAGCAAAACTAAAATAGTCAGTTCTTCCAGCAGACAGCCACTGTGCAACTCACCATGTTGCTGGAGAAGAGTGTGGAAGAACAGCCAATTCTGGTATCAAATCAGAGCTCTCTCATTTTTTTTTAATTTTTCATAGGGCAAAAATGGGCCAGGAGGAGATAAAGATGTCTGAAACCAAGCTGCTCCATAAATCAATGGTTCATTTATTTAAGTAAGGAGTAATCTGGGCTTGGGGGATTTACACAAAGCTTAGGTCTGGCTAATTGTTTTTACCTTTACATTAAAAATTTACATTATGCCACGCTAGAGTTGCTTTGTGTGTCTGATGAGTTCAGTGTAAATGTTCTTACTGATACTGGCAATGTCTTTGTTTCTCTGGAGACACCTTCTTATGTGACACCGACAACAGAGAGGAGAAACGGTGATGGAAGTGGCAGGGGACCCCTTTTGCTGATTCTGCAGTCCTAAAGCATCACCCCTGCTCAGCGGGGAGCTGCTGGTGTTTAGAGTAGGACTGTGCTCCTGGATTGCTTTGGACAGGCTACAAAAAAGAACAGAGCCGAGCTTAACCTACAGGGTGAGTCTCCTACTATCGCTGGTGCCTGATTTCTTACCACAAATAAATAGAAGCTGAGCTGTGGAGGCTTTTTGCTTTTGTTTATTGGCTTCTCAGGGAGGTGCCAGAATAGATGTTTTTTGTTGTCCTTTTGAAACTTGTTGCTGCATAGTTGTTTCCCTTACTTAGTGTCTGTAGGACTGCTTTCCAGTCAGAGGATGCCAGGATCACACCTACTGCATTTGGCAGGGAGCTGTAGGCATTATCCTTTTGCAAGGGTGAAATGACCTGCCATCTGCCCTGCTCTCGCCAGGCTGAAGCTGAAGATACCTCAAGTGGCTATTACTCTATAACATAGAAGGACCTGCTCTGGTTTGGGAAGGATAGCAAAATCTGAAGTCAGAGAGGTTTTATTTAGCCTTTCTTACCTCAGGAGTTTTCACACCAGCCCACATGGTGGGAGGGTTTTTATGTCCTATGTGCTTTCTTGTCTTTTGATGGCTTCCTTCAGCTTCTCATTTTAAAAGATGAGCTGAGGTGCTATGGTTTTCTGCTTAAAGCAGGGCAGTTTTAACAACTGTATCATGGGTTCTTACTCCCTAATGAGCTCGTGACTGTTCCTTCTTAAAGGCAGATGATCATATCTGTGTTTATCTGTTCATTAATTGTAGCTATTCTCAATCTGCTCTTCTCAGGCTCTGCTTATTACCTTTGTGCCACTCTCTCTCTGCCCTTTGAATAATAACACGATGTACTGAAAAGAGAAGACAGTAGAGGGACTGCTTCAAATCATTACCAAAGCCACAAATTCATTTAAAGTTGGGCAATATATGTCAGGAAAAATTTCCAAGAGTGCTATGCAGTTTGAGTATGAAGAGCATCCCTTTAAAACCTTTGGTATTCCTGTGAATGCCATTTGACAGTCTTTGCCTTATACATGAAGACTTGTGAGTTCATGCTGAAATGAGTTAAAATCTCGATTGAGTTATTGATAACAATACTTTTTTTTTTTTTTTTTCTCATAGACAGTCATCAACTGCTTTTAATTAATAGAAAAGTTGCTTTGTTTGTAGGTGATACAGTTTGTTCAAATACAGCATCTCATCTGAAATGTTACAGAGTGATAACTTACCCCCTTTTGGTTGCATCAAAGCAGAAATCAATTGTCATGTATTTGGATTTTTCCAAAGATGGCAGGTCATCCCCCCCTTGCCTGCAGGTCCCTAACAAAATCAATAGGCATGAGCCTGGCTGCCAAAGAAGCTGAAATTTGGTACATTTTTCACAGAAAATTCAATTCTATGACTAATACGAGCAAAGGCTTTGCAATTTTCAAGTTGATGTCATGATGAAGCAGGTAATACCTGAAGGACAACTGAAAAGAAAAAAAAATACTTAAGAGACCACCACTAGTTTGAAGATCATCATTGCCAACTGAATAAAAAATGACTGTGTATTTCCAAGAACTTAAAACAATTAAAGTATGTCTGTTGAGCATTCGGTTGTTTTGTTGCTCTCGAAGTACCTACTGGGTGATATGTACAATAATACAAAGTGCAATGAGATGTGGAGTAACAAAATATTACAACTGGCTTTCAGTAGATCAGCTGACTGCGGAGCAAGCAGGCCTGAGGGCCTTCCGTGCTTCCTTGTTGCTCCTTTGCAAAGCCTTGAGATCTGTCACATCCACTCATCAGCATTTATCTCAGTTACCGTCTTAGGTTTCAAGTGCTTTGTAAAGAATTAAAACATTAGTGTTATTGGCCTGGAGAGGGACAGTTTTGGTCTCTGCACCCAGATCAGGCCTTCCACTTTGCTTGGATCAAGGCTGTCCAGCAGGTTCCTCCCAGAAAGCCAGGAACGGTTTGAAAAGAGACTGTGTACTCTTGCATCAGGTTAGCAAGGAGATCAACAAAAGATGAAAACGCTGAAAAAGTGACTCGTCCTCCCTCAGAGTGAGAAGTATTTGCTCAGGTTGTCTGGCAGTCAGGTACCAGGTATGTCAAGCTCCATACAAAGGGAGGAGTGAGCCTGGGCAGATGATTCCCAGGACATCATCAGGGACTGTATGCAGATGCACTGCCAGATGCTGCTTCTTATTCACTCCCTCCTGCGATGGCATAGACCCAAGAAAACTTACGAGAGGACCCCTGTGAAATCTGGCTCTTCAGGAGTCAAAGTTGAGACCATGAGAAGCATCTCTCCTGCTAAGTATGATGAAAAGTTTGTCAAATCATTAACAGCTTAATATTATAGGAACTGCAAGTGCTAAAATAAACCTTTCTTGACCTAACATTAAGTGTTCATTTGCGAATGAACCTTTGCAAAAGTCTGGGCACCTTACAGATAACTACTTTATAATACTTGTAATGGGGAATGTATGCAGCTGAACGAGAGGAAAAAAAAATATATATATTCAGTGAGAAATATGTTAATTCTGTTCCAGAGGAACAACAGAGGCCTCAGATCTGATGGAGGCTGAGGAAGGAACCATGCACACTAATGATGTCTGCCTCCTTTCATCATCTACTAGTAACAGAGTAACACATCTCTCCACCCAGCCAACACGAATACCTTAATTAAGTAAAACGTGATTACAAAACACCAGGCTACCTAACTGACCCACTTTAGAGAGCTGCAGAAATAAAGCTCTCCATTCATTAAATTATAGCTTACATAGATACCCCACTATTACGTGCCTTACAGACAAATATCAAAAACAGATTCACCAGCAACATTTTCATGTGCTGTCAAATTCCTGTGTCTCAGAAGTCTTGAGGAATACAGAGACTGTTACATGTGTGAGAGTTTCTGTCTTATGTTGCTCCTCTCACAAGGTGTTCCTTGACCTTAGCATAGGCTGTGAGCTGAAGTTGGCAGGCTAATGAGGAAGAAAAGGAAGATATTCTATAAAACCTCTGCTACATGCTAGTCTTAATCATTTAGAGGCAGACATCGCAGGTGTTCTTGGAGGTGGAAATGGGATAAAGTACTCCAGGAAAGACACTGTTGTGCCTCTTTGGAAAGCACAATGGAAAAATCTTTGGGCCTTATGTGTCCCAGTGGAGGAATGATCAGTGATGTGGAAGGCTGAATACAGGGTCCTAAAATGAGGGTAGAAAACAGCAAGCAGAGCTGTCCTTTATTCCAGATTCTCAAATTCACAGCCACAAGGAGCTGTCCCAAAGGAGCAGCTCTGCCTCTGCGTTTGTAGCCCAAGCCTTTGGCCAAGTCACCCTACCTGGTAGCTTGGAAAAAAACAGACCTCGTGTGGCCATTCAACAACAATTACACACAATGTCTCTCCAAGAATGAAAACTTACACAGGAGAAAAGAGCTTGAAAGCCTCTGTGTAATGCTACCACCCACCAACACCCACTATTTGTGAATTATATCATTGGCTTTCACCCTTTGAATAACAAAGTTGGTTTGACTAATATTTTAACAACCCTAATGACTTGTTTTTTGGATATATGGTAGCTGAATTCATTGAAAAACAGCCCACACAGATGGTGGTTTGATTCTCTCTGGCTGGCACAGACCATCCTTGCTCACAGAGACAGGTCCGGCAGGGCAGCTCGTGTTGGAGAAGGCCACAGTCTGCTCATGGCTACATCCTCGTGGGGCACTTCTCCCCACAATATTATCTGCTCTGAGTCCCTGCAGGGCGAGGGTGGCTGATGGAGCTCCCTGCTGCTGTGTCAGCCCTCTGAGCTGCTTGCACATTGACAGGGCTTATCTGTGACAATACCCTGGAGGCAAAACAGGAATGCAGCTGGGAGGATGAGCCAAAGCCTCAGGGGACACAGAGACTATATGCTAAATTGTCAGAAGGGTGGTGTCTGAATCCAGCTCTAGACATACGTGAAAGGAATTTAGATGTTGGGTTGGCTTAGGGTTGATTCTTGGCTGATCCAAACGTACAGTGAACAGCTGCCCACAGCAGAAGTCATGGAGGAGCAGAAGGCAGTCCAGAGCTGCAGCTGTGTGAATGTGCCTTCCAGCCCATCTGTCCTGCCTGCAACAGGACCTTGCAGGTAACTTTTGCAACAACCTGCTGACAGGCTGACCCACTTCATGTGCAAATTCAGTACATCAGTACTAAATTTGCTTCTGTGTGTGCTCAGGTTTGTGGGACCACGATCTCTGAAGGATTTTCCGCAGCTGTGCCTAGGATACCCTGTGTTTGTTGTCTGTGAAAGGTGAATCTGTGTGACAAAATCAACTTCTGTAAATGTAGATGTAAAGGTTATAAATTTACTGCAGCATAGCTTTATTCTTTTTGTTCATGACATAAGGAGAACTTAGGAAACTAAAGCAATACACTGCAACATACATATGAACGTCACCGATGTGTTCGTTGTAACAGCTCTCTGGGGAACTAGCCTTCTAGTCAGCGAGCAGGCCGTGTTTCCATCCAAAGCCCACAGAGTTCCCATGTAAACTCATCCCCTGTGAACCTAAGATGGAGGCATCTGGTTGTGCCACAACAGAATCAGAATGGCTGAGGCTGGCAGGGCCCCCTGGGTCCACCTGGCCCAACCCCTGCCCCAGCAGGGACACCCAGAGCAGGGTGCCCAGGCCCATGTCCAGGTGGCTTCTGAAGGTCTCCAAGGACGAGACCCCACAGCCTCTGGGCACCCTGTGCCAGTGCTCCGGCACCCACACAGCACAGCAGTGCTGCCTGGTGCTCAGAGGGAGCCTCCTGTGCCCCAGTTTACAACAGAAAATGTAGCCCATCTTTTCAAAATGTAGCCAACAAAGAACTAGTAAAAGCCTAGTTTTAGACCAGACTAGGCCCAAAGGGGCTTTTTGGATAACTTGGAGGCCAAAGACTTTTCCCCTGGGGAAGGAGAAGGATCTCTTTCTATCTATATCTATAAATGTGTTTTCTTGCACTCATTAAACAAGTGTTTTGCATTTGCTGTATTTTGCAGGAATCCAGTATAGCAGAGCTGCAACTTCTTAATACTTCTGAAATGAAAATGCAGAGGGGGGAAAAAACCCTAGACTCTCATTTCCAAAAAATAATTGAGTAGTTGTATATGTTATTCAGTCACAGCCTAAAATATGTATTTCTAATGATTAAACCATTAATAATTAAAATACTTTAAAATGTTTTAATAATTAAAATACTTTTAATTCTTTTAATTAAATCCATGATGCTGAATACTACTAAATTCATTAAGATAAACATGTTAGATTGGGATGAATACAGGCATCTTAAGCAGCAGTTCACTTTGCTCACTCTGGTGCCAGCAGGCTTCACACCAAGACTTGCTCAGAACATATTTCACAACCATTGGGAAGCTGCAGCACTGGGCCCATCACAGGCAAATTTTTCGTTCCTCAGTCCCTCCTCAAGTTAGGCATCAGGATAGCTGTACAAATTATGATTTTGTCTTTATGATGAGGCAAACCTCAAAAACCTAATGATTACTAAAACCTTGTAGGATTTTTTTTCCAAAGCTATTGATTTTTAGAATAATGGCCATCTAGTCCAACTCCCCTGCACTGAACAGGGACATCTACAGCTGGATCATGTTGCTCAGAGCCCTGTCCAGCCTGACCTTGAAGGTCTCCAGGGACGGAGCAACCACCACCTCTCTGGGCAACCTGTTCCAGTGCTGCACCACTCTTATTGTAAAGAAGTTTTTCCTTATATCTAATCTAAATCTTCCCTCTTTTAGTTTGAAACTATTTCCCCTAGTCCTATCACAACAGGCCCTGCTAAAGAGTCTGTCCCCTTCTTTCTTGTAGCCCCCCTTAAGATACTGAAAGGCTGCTATCAGGTCCCCCCGGAGCCTTCTCTTCTCCAGGCTGAACAGCCCCAGCTCCCTCAGTCTGTCCTCACAGGGGAGGTGTTCCTTCCCTTGGATCATTTTATGGCCCTTTTCTGGATGTGCTCCAACAGGTCCATGTCTCTCCTGTACTGAGGACTCCACATCTGGAGTTTGTGGAATTGTTTGGTAGACAATATTCTATTTAAATATAAATTGCTTTATTATTATCATCATCATCATCTAATATTAGAAGTGCTTAATAAAGATTTATTTACCCACATTTGGAATATAAAGAAGCACACAAAGGAATACAGAAGAGGTATTCATCTACCTAATACTTAATGTGAATAGACTCGTGGTTTATTATCAGTGTTGTATTTTTTGCATTGGCTCAGCTAGCACTACATGTAATGAAAACAGTTTGGAAGTATCTGTCTGAATTCAGTAAATAAATGGTTTTAAACACTTTTGAATATGATTTTCCCATTATGGCTTCATTCTCCTGGCAGGCTTTTCCATCCAGTTGTTGGACATCCTTATGCTGACTGTGTGAAGCACTCAGAGAAATGGTTTACAGGTGCATCTCACCTGTTGCTCATCATTACAAGATTCATAGCACTAACTAAAGAAATGCTGTGAAATGCTCTACATGGAAATCTGCTCCTGTTTATCTAAACATGGTATATACAGTATATTCCTAATAAAATCTGTAGCACTCTTCATTAAGATAGTGTGTTCTACAACAGTAGGAGGAAATGTGTCCTTTGTACCTTTGAACTGTGTTGGCTCACAAATACAAAACCCAGATTTTAAGAAGTTTCAAGTCCAGTGAAGGTTTTATCTGTCACCACACCCTCGCATTGCAACTATGTAGTTTCTCAGTTCCCTGATCCTTGGTTGAGTGCCCACATTCCATGGGGAATATCAGGTGCACAATGCCTCGCTTCAGTCAAAGGACACAGAGATGTGGAAACCAGAAGCCTGTCTGAAATCACATGCCCTCTCCTTCCCCACTACGGCTTTTGAATTTCTATGCCGTCATGAATCATAGAATCATAGAATGGCTTGGGTTGGAAGGGACCTCAGAGATCATCTAGTTCCAACCCCCCTGCCGTGGGCAGGGCTGCCAGCCACTAGCTCACTAGATCCAACTGCCCAGGAACCCATCCAGCCTGGCCTTGAACACAGCCAGGGATGGGGCAGCCACAGCTTCTCTGGGCAGCCTGTGCCAGCGCCTCACCACTCTCTCAGTGAAGGATTTCTTCCTGATGTCCAACCTAAACCTCCCCTCTTTCAGTTTTAGCCCATTCCCCCTTGTCCTACCATTATCCACCTGTGTCAGAAGTCGGTCCCCCTCCTGCCTGTAAGCTCCTTTCAAGTATTGGAAGGCCACAATGAGGTCTCCCCGGAGCCTTCTCTTTTCCAAGCTAAACAATCCCAACTCCCTCAACCTTTCCTCATAGGAGAGGTGCTCCAGCCCTCTGATCATTTTGGTGGCCCTCCTCTGGACCTGCTCCAACAGCTCCACATCCCCT
>VXAV01009776.1:411135-430306 GCA_013399715.1 Alectura lathami
TATCAACTGCACCACTCAGCTTGGTGGCATCAGCAAACTTGCTGAGGATGCACTCAATCCCGCAGTCTAAGTCACTGATAAAGATGTCAAAGAGCACTGGTCCCAGGACGGACCCCTGGGGGACACCGCTCGTGACCGGCCTCCACCTGGACGTAGAGCCATTGACTACAACACTTTGGCTGCGACCCTCCAGCCAGTTCTTTATCCAACGAACAGTCCACCCATCAAATCCACATCTCTCCAGTTTAGAGATAAGGATATGGTGTGGGACCGTGTCAAAGGCCTTGCACAAGTCCAGGTAGACGACATCCGTCGCCCTCCCTTGGTCCACCGATGCCGTCACTCCATCATAGAAGGCCACCAGATTGGTCAGGCACGACCTGCCCTTGGTGAAGCCGTGCTGGCTGTCTCGGATCACCTCCTCATCTCGCATGTGGCTTAGCATCTCCTCCAGGAGGATCCGGTCCATGGTCTTCCCAGGCACAGACATGAGGCTCATGGGCCTGTAGTTCCCCAAGTCTTCCTTTCTCCCTTTCTTAAAAATAGGCATGATGTTTGCCTTTGTCGAAGACTTGTCCTTTTTCCCACCATCTGAATGCTCTCTTGATGGTAGGTGCCTAAATCTTCTGTCACAGGTGGAGTGGCTGTCACATCTCTAAATCACAGTTCTGATGGTAATATCCACCCCTTTTCTCTGAAAAGTGGTGAGAAAATCTCACACTGGCTTCCAGGGAGATGAAGTCTCCCAACTATATTGTATCACAGGAGAAACGAGCTCCGACCAGTCAGAGTGAGGCATTGAACTTTATCTCTCATATCCTCTTCAAACACCTCACCATTTGACTCCGGCAGCTATATTTCAAAGGAAATTTGTGTCTGCCATTGTTTTTTATGTAAAATCCTATTTCAGAGCAGTTTGGAAGGAATTTTCAGAGAACTCAAACTACCCAGGGGAAAGATAAGCAGAGGAACAAATATTTTGTGTCCCAACAAAGCTGGTGTGTGACCTGGATGTTGGGCAACTTTGTCATTTTAAGACTGAAGAGCTCTTGGCTATCAGCAGGATTCAGGATGTCTGGGGACCTTCTTTGCTGGCAGCCGAAGTGGGGAGGGAGCTCCAGAAACATCCTGGATTAGACAGCAGAATCTCTGGTTTGGATGTAGGCACATAAATTCCACCTCTGTCAGATTTTGAGTGCCTAAGTCCTTTTCTGAATGTGAAGAAGTGACAGCTATATGATCACCACTTAATCTGAATTCCAAGTGGCTTTTTCCTTCTTATTGCACAACTTTGGAAACTGTTATAGCTTAATTTAAGCTCAAGGTACAGTGAACAGCACTTCTATGCTGAGTTTTCCTGCCTCCATTTCTTTCTAAACTAACAAGAAATGGGCATGCAAACATGTGAGGGATTTCTACGACAACACTGTGAAATAATAAATACCACAAAGGAACTCTGCAATCTCCACATAATGTAAATGTTTTTTACATTTAATTACTATCCCCATTTCTGGCCAGCATCAGAATAATACAGCTGCAAAAGTAATTAAGTAATATAGGAATGGAGTTTAATAACAGCATAAGATTTCTTTGCTCACCCGTTGGTTACGGGCACTAGCTAGCATGCAGATAACAGGTTGTTGCCATTGTTGTCACCTCATTAGAAAATTAGCATTTAATTAACTTAGGGAGATATGGAACAATTTTGGTATGGGAAATATTTGTACACATTGTCTACTGGAATTAAAAGCTCTCATCCAGCAAAAAGCACAGCAGCTTTTACAGCTGGTGGCTGTTGGCCCACAGAAACTAAACAGACCCGCCGATCTGTGCAGCTGCAGTCACTGCCTTTGATTTGGAGGGGAAAAAGAAACTGTGAGATGCACTGATCTGAGGCATTGGATGAAAGCAGAGATCCAGCAGTGGCATCAGTGCTCTCCTCACAGGCAGTGAAGCAGTGGATTCTTCCCCAGATGTCTTCATGCATGGCCAGTGCCAGCCTATGTGCTGTCAAGGGATGATTTGGAAGGGAAGGTGGCTCTGCTTCAACCAGGGTCCGAAGCAACCTCCCTTGAAATCAGTGGGAGTCTTCCTGCTGACTTCTGTGGGGTTTGGATTGCCCCTCTGGGGTGTCCTGGCCTGACAGCCCCAGTGCTGCAGGGAGCCAGCTGCGAGGAGCAGCAGGTCAGGCTGCCCAGATGTCAGCCACAGCCTGGCTGGGACAAGGGGAGAGCAGGAGAGGGAAGGGGCTGCTGGAAGGCAGCTGGATTTGCTTGCTGTTGCTGTCCTGTGTTGATGCTGACTGAATGGTCTGAGCTTTGATTTAGATGATCCTTGTGCCTGAAAAGATGCTCTTTATATTGTGATGTTGAAAAAAAAAAGTCTCCTGCTAGCAAACACAAAATAGAAAATAAATCCCTGATTCTTAAGGTGAATTGCTATTCTGACTGGATGCTTTTATTTAAGTTGATGCAAGACCAGAGCCACAGTCAGATGGTGTTCAGGCTGGCTCCTGCAGGGTGAGGAATTCACACCTGCTTGTGCCAGAGCGGCCACGTGCACACACAAGGGACTCTGCCGGGCAGGGGTGAGCGGTTGTGTCACCTCTGTCATCCCTCAGGCTCGGCAGCAGACGCTGCAAGCCCTCTGCACGTGTTCAGTGTTGCACAGGCACAGCCATGGAGCCGTGCCAGCATCCCACAAGTTCTCCCACTGCCGTCCCCGCAGCTGTGGCTGGATCTGTCCTAACCCCGGGCTGAACCAGCCCTCAGCAGCAGGCAGCTCTCCTCCAGTGTCTCTAGGTACTTCTGAGAGACATGTCACTGCCTTTGCCAGCAAAACAGGGCTTCCAGCCCTGAGCTCGCCTTTCTCCAGCCCATGAAGCAGATTGCCATCTGCAAGGAGCAATACAGCACAATATTTTGGTCTCACTGTGTGAGATGGGTGGGCTGTGCTGGGTAAGTCTGTCTCCCAGGGGGCAGCTCACACTTATCAGTGTGACGAGGTGACAGGTAAGGACTGACAGCATCCATCAATCACACCATGAGCAGCCCCCAACGGTGCCATTCGGGCACCTGGTCTCTAGTGATCATGCGGTGGTGGAGTTCACACTCCTGAGGGATATGGGGCAGACAAAGGGTAGAGTTAGGATACTAAATTTTAAGAAAGCCAATTTCCAGCTCTTCAGGGAGTTAGTCAACAAAACCCCCTGGGAAACTGCCCTCAAGGACAAGGGAGCAGAGCAGAGCTGGCAGATCTTTAAGGAGGTTTTCCTTAGTGCCCAAGAGCTCTCCATCCCCAAGTGTAGGAAGTCAGGAAAGGAAAGCAAGAGACCAGCGTGGCTGCACCATGATCTGCTGGTTATACTAGAGAGCAAGAGGAAAATGCACAGGCAGTGGAAGCAGGGACAGGTATCCTGGGAGGTGTATAGGAATGCTGCCAGGCTGTGTAGAGAAGGGGTCAGGAAGGTCAAGGCCCAGCTGGAACTGGACTTGGTGAGGGATGCAAAGAAAAACAAGAAAGTCTTCTGCAGGTATATCAGCTGGAAAAGGAAAGTTCAAGAAGGTGTCCCCTCTTTGTGATCTATACAGGCAGGCTGGTAACAACATGCAAGAAGAAGGCTGAGGTGTTCAACAATTTTTTTGCCTCAGTCTTCAACAACAATTGCTCTTCACACACCCCTTGAGCAGATGGTTAGGAAGGTGGGGACTGGGGAAGCAATCTCCCTCCCACTGTAAGTGAGGATCAGGTTCGCAACCACCTGAAGAACCTGAACATCCGTAAGTCTATGGGTCCTGATGAGATGCATCCCAGAGTCCTGAGGGAATTAGCTGATGCAGTCGCCAAGCCGCTGTCAATGGTATTTGAGAAATCATGGCAGTCTGGCTGGAAGAAGGGCAATGTGACACCCCCCCCACACGTGCACACTACCTACATGCTGGCATTCCACTAATTTGAATTGCTGATCTATTTAGAATGTAAATTGCTGATCTATTTAAAAGGCTACAGCAGGAGCACAGTTTACATGGAGATCCAGCTGGGATGGAGGGTCAACATTCAAGTTCAGTGTTTTCTTTCCAAATAACTTGGCTGTTAGAACAACACCTCAAGGATTTGAATTTAGTAGATCAAATTTTCTTCTCAGTACATCCCCACTGACACCACTTAGGTCAATGGACCAGCTTGTGATCTCAGTTAAATCAGCATGTATTGGGAGTAACACTACAGAGCCTAGTGGAACTATTCCAGATTTGTATTGGTGCTAATGAGACCAAAATCTGGTCCATCACTTGCAGAGACAGAACTGAGAGCAAAGCCTCCATTTCATTCGTCAAGGAAAATATATCCCCCTGAAGCCTTTTTTAAATCTTTGAACTTTGTATAACAAGAGGAATAAACAGAAGGCATATCAAAAGAATTACAGAATAAAATTTATCCTCTCAACTATACCAGGAGTAGTAAATCCTGGGAATGTTCCTGGGCAGACACAAAAAAATACTGATTATTTCAAATAAACTACATGAATGTTCAAGTTATGAGTTAATAATTATTTTTAAAATGTTCTAGATTAACACAATATTTTCAGATGAGAAGGATAATTAAAGGTTCCAGCCTTGTAAAAACTGGGGTACGTTAATTTTGTTAGTGGTACTGACATCTCATTTACTTTATTTGTGTTTTTTATCTCCGATATGACTGTTTGTATTTGTATTCCGAAATACCTTTCAATTCCTTTCACTTTATTATTTCCACCATAGCTTCAGCAGGATTTATCATCTTTTTTTTTTTTTTTTAATATTTTAGAAATGAGTTTTATTAATTATGTCCATGAAAAGCATTATGAAAATTTTATAGTTGATATGAGAATGATTACAAAAATCAGAAAGATTGGTTTGAGTTCTTCCTGAATGTTTCTTATGATAGAAGAGACCCTCCACCTTCCTGTTCACTGTAAACATCTGAATCACCCCGCTGGATGATGAAAAGTGATAACTGGTACTCCAATAGCTGAGCTCGCAGTGTTAATTAATGCGTGTGCAAGGCAGTGGAGAGAGAGAGATAGTAGGGCAGGGGAATGGGGGAACACTAAACAAAGGTTTTACTCCCTCAAGGATCCATCTGGAGAGGGTGTTTGCAGTCTCCCTGCTCTGGGAGTCTCGTTTTGGGGGGTTTGCTTTTTTTTTTCTTCTCCTTTCTGATATTTTTATGGTTATATCTACGTGGACTGAGATTCAGTACAAAAGAATGTATATATAGGTGCTGGAGGCTTGCAAACCACTAGAGCTTTATGCGAATCAGTGGAGCTGTGCAGATTTGCATGACAAGAAGATCACACCTTCTTACCTGATATTTAAAATGAAATAACAAACTACTGGTGGCATAATTTGCACAGGTTTTTTATTCCTGTTTTAGCTGGTGCCTGATATGGACAAGGGAAAAAAAGCACGCAGAGATCTTTATTATCATCTCTAATGAGAGTCTGAGCTCCAAACTTCATAGTATGTGACTGTGCATACAATTAGCTAGATGTGTCTGTTAGCAGATCTGGCTGAATTGTGCATGATTATATTCTGTATGCATATTTGTTTTCAGGCATATTTACAGGGGTGTCTCTATCCTGATGCTTCAGTTAACTGTTACTTTGAGGAAATAAACAGAGGTGAGGGTCCAGTCACCTTCAGCTGTTGGAAGCTAATAAGGTGTTAATGAAACATTGGCAAATAGCAGCAGTTTAGCACTTGGTTGACACTTGATTTTTAAAAGAGTCAGAGTGTAAATAAGCTGTGTTTGCAGTGAAAATTAAAAAAGCAGGAGGTGAGGGAACAAATAACACTCTCACAGCTTATTGGTTTTAAGCAGGAAACACTTGATAGACCACATCAGGGAGAGTAACTCACAAGCGCAGTCACTGTCAAAAAAATGTAGGATGGTAAAGGGATCTGCTTTCACACATTGTTTATAAGACACTCTTCTAATGCAAGACAGCCCAATTTGAAGAGGGCACTTTGCACCCTTGCCTTCAGCCCCTGGAGGTGCTCAGGGTGAACATCTGTCCCGTTTCAGACCTCAAGCTCTGGCCGCTTGTGGGATGTTCATGAGGGATGTGCAGTCCCTGTCAGCAGGGCACCTAAAGCTGTCAGGGAGCATGAGCTCTGACATTCCTGCAGCATTTCGGACAACAAACTGCACCTTGAGAAATGGCAGGACTCTAAAGATTTATTAACTTGTGTCCTGTAGCAGGGCTCTAGAGGTGATCAATGGGATGCAGGGAGCAAGTAATTTAGGTTTAATACATATCAGCCAGCTCTACATAAGGTGGTACAGCATTACCAAGAGTGAATCATTCCTTTTTTCACCACTCAGTATGGAAGTGTGTCCTGAAGATGGTACAACCAACCTGTTCTTGGCTATCCCACTTCTAGCTTTGAAGGAAGAGGAGGGTGTTCCTTGGTGAGGGAGCGGAATAAAGCAAGGGCAGTGTGGCGGGCCAGAACTTCAGACATATCTGGGAAGGCCATTAGCATCTTTGTTTCAGAGTGGCATCTTCATTGGCACCTAGAATAGATTTAGGCTCAATAGGAAGATACACATCTACAACTGATGCACCAAGGATTTTTTTTATGCAATGTATCCCAAAAGATTCCTATACAAGACAGCCTACAGCAAACAAGTTAATGCCAAGGCAAGGAGGAAAAAAAAAAAAAAAAAAAGAGGAGATCCTCTGTAGACATCTTCTGCATAGTTGCAAAGGCATTGTTTGTTTTAGCTGGTGAGTAGTGTGTGAGTGAGACTTTCTTGCCAGGCTGGAGAGACTGGTGGGTTCCAGCAGATTATCAGCCATGTCTGGAATTACTTTAACAGTGCAGAGTTGTTAGAGTTAGAAGCCTGAGTTACTTGATTTTTTTTTTTTTTTTTTCCCCATGTTCTCATGTGTCACATTCATTCACAGCAGCCCTTACTGTAGTGTACCTTACCAGCATAAGGCAACTCCTTTGGCACACATACTGTATAATAATCTCTTACTGTACATTACAATTGCAAATTAGAGTTAGCATTAATTTAAAATGTAAAAAATTCATTTTCCTGAGGTAAGGATTGTCAGAGGGATAAACCTGTGGGTGTAATATACCCATGGGTATTGGCAATTCTGAAGTGTTGAATAAATGAAAGACACAAAGCCTATATTTTTGTGTAGGGTAAATAATGCCACACATAAATATTGAAGTATTGAACATAAAACACTATGCAAAAACATAGACTTTGTTTGCTTGATTCTCCCCAATGTGTTAGAAAAGCTTTAACCCAAGGGGACTGTAAGTGCAGTCTTTAAAAGGAATTTAAGTGTTGTATGTTGTCTATAAATTTCTCTGTTGAATTACTGTCTTATTTTCCATTTGAGGCAATATATTGTTTTGTTTATGAAGACTGTAGCACAGTGGGTATCTTTTGGTTGGTATCAACGCACTGTGAGACAAACATCTCGCAGTGTGTTGGCTAAGAACATGTAAATTCACACTTCCAAAATGAGACAGAATCCCACTCTCCTGAGCATGCCTCCCAGCAGCACTGGCGTTTGGCTGCTCTGAGGGTTGGGATGCTGGGCCAGGCACAGGAGTTTCCTGGCTGCTTACACACTCAGGACTTGGGGTCAGGGTTTCCCTTGGTCAGGTTGGCAAAAAAACATTGAGAGCCTTTTTTCTGCCTTTGTAGTGTATGGTCCATTTCCTAGGATAATCCATTTCTTCACTAGCTGCTATTATGAGGACATCAGACACCACGAGGTGCACTTTGACCTCTGCTGTTCTATTCTGTCATACACGGAGTATCTGAAGCTTTTTGCCTTTTGTACCAAAGGTCCAGTTTTGTTGTAGGATGTCAACGCTCCTTTTGTAAGGGACACGGAGCATAATTCCTATGATGCTTTTGTCACAACAGTGTATTTGTTTTAATGACAACTAAGCCACCTTTAGCAAAAGCAATTGACCCTTGGTGATGGACTGACTGTCTTGCCATCAAGCATGGAACATTTGTTTTGACATTAATGTGATAATACTAGTACCGTTGTTTTCTCTAGGTATTGTGTCTGATTCCCAGCCCTATGTAGCCAAAAGTAGTGAATGCAAAAAAGACATGTTCAGTAGTTAGGATATAGAAATATGAAGGAGAAATACTTTGCAAATAGAATTTTCATCCTTTTTCTCCTTGTTCGCATTTAAAATCAAGAATACAAGGTCTATTTTCTTCACATCCAGGGCAGCATAGCAGGAGGTTGTGTAGCCACTTATAAAAGGGGTTATTTGAGGCTGTAAAAGTAGGAGAGAAGATAAAGAAAAATGACATCATTTTCAATGTAGCAGAAAGTAAAGTGGTGACTAAAAAGAATAGACAAAGTAAAAGAAAGAGCATTAATATTGCCTGAAATAAATTATTTATTCTGGGTTATTTTAAAGGAAAACTAAACATTTCAGGGGTTTAACACCTGAGGAAGATCTTAAATACTGCTGCACACACTTCTGTTTGATTGCAGGAAGAATGCAATGTTCTTGTGGAACATTCTTCCTGGTATAGCTTCTCAGTCCATGAAGACAATATTTTCCTAGGCTGCACAAGAAGTTCAGTGCAGGATTGAGTCTGAGATTAAGACATGCACATTTGAGTGCCTGAATACAAATGTCTTAATCTAAAACAAGCCTAAAAACACCTGCCAGTCCATGGCTATTCCAAACTAATGTTTAATTCTCATTTATTCTCATTGAACAGGAACAGTAATCTCCAGGGGAAATGCTGTCATCACCTTGCTGAAGTGCTACCGGTTAGTTTGCTTTATGCGATGGATAATGGTGGTTTTCCATGCTTTAAAGCAGAACCCTTTCACAAGCAGTATCCAGAAGGTACTACATATATTGCTGTCCTACACTCTCCGCAGCACTGGCTTTTGGGTACACTTATGGGTAGGTTGTTTGTCTGTCAGGGTTCCTTTTAGCTGGGGCATGTGAATTGCAAATATACGTTGCATACATATTGCCAAGTGCAAAGGACTGGCTGCAGGCTACTTGCCTCTTTGGGTAGCTTGCATTAGGTTTATAAATGTCTCGCACAGGTTCAGCACGTCCATGCATAATTCTTTACCACAAATGAAGAGAGGAGGGAAGGCAGATCTGGACAACTGGGACAAGTTCCTAAGCTGGCAATGAAGCAAATGATGTTGAGGCCTTTCTACAAGGTGTAAAAACACCTTGTGATTTCTCTGACTGTGGTCAGTTTGAAGTTTATACAGGTGAAGCCCTGATGGATAATTGCTAGTGTGCTCTGATTCCAAGCAGATGGACCACTGAAGTTAGAAGCTTTGTTTAGCTCTGCGTTCTCCATGTCCAGATCAATAGTCACTCTGTTATGAGGCAAGTAGCATGACCACGCACAAAGGGTCGAGTCCTTCCTAATTAGGTCTTCCCATGATGATTATTTTCCTGGCATACAAAAAAGGAAAATTAACCTATGCATAGTTTGCCTCCAAGTGCTCTTCAGGGGTTTCATGTAATTTGTCAGTGATAGAGAAAGAGGAGTAATTTCTTAGTGGATATTTATCTGAAGGGAAGAAGGTGGTAAATAGTTACCCAGGCTTGCAAAGTGCAGGTGTTCACTAAATGTACCCTGATATAAATCTCTTCCTTTTTTCTCTCATTTATTCTGTTTGTTTACTCTCTCCTGTTTTATTCAGGAGCAGCGGAGTGTTACCCAGTGGGGCTATCCACCTGTGGTCACTGGGGGTAGATATGTCATAAACGTTCCTGGAAGCTCATTAAAATAAATCCAACTTCCAAGCAACTTTTGTTTGCTTTTGAGCATTCTCTTAAGAACCCTGCAGGCAGCATTTTATTACATCAAAATATGATTTTTATTTTCATGAACTTGTCTTTTATATCACTTTAAAAAGAAGATACTTTGCTCTTTTTTTCAGACGGTTAGAATTTCATTTATAATTACAGCAAGCCAATACTTCCTCAATAGGCTGCAACTTGAGCCTTAAAAAAAATGCTTCAGAAAGCTGGAAATTTTGCTTTGTGGTTTGCATGACCAACCACTGTTAGTTTGAAATACTAGCCACATAAAGCACCTGTTTTTCACTTTCACTTCTTTTCTTAAGCAGACTGTCTGGTTCAGTTTTTCTGGGTCAAATTTTGTACACAGATACCTCTGAAATCTGAAATTTGGAAAGGGTATGGAAGAAGCTGGCTTAAGTCAAAAAGGCCTTGAATATGGAGCCATACTCAAAAATGTTTGCTCTTTACATTTTTTCTGACCTGTTTCTAGGAATTGGTTCCATAACTACATCCTCTTCACTTCAAATATTTCACCTCCAAATTTCATAATCCTTCATTTTGGCAGCATCCATTTACAGTGAATTTTAACACATGGAAGTGCAGTTATTTTGGTTGTTTATGGGTGGAAAGAAATTATTAATATGGCAATGACTTATCTGTTGTCCTCTTAGAAGGTTAGAATCCAGGTACTGACTTCATGCAGTTAGATTGGGAATTAGATTTGGGTTTGAAGCACTCTCTGTGTGCACCCCCAGCGTTTAAACTGCCTTTCTATATAAGCTGTAATTCCTTTTGTATGCAACTCAAAGTATATGTTAGGATTTCTGATAGATGCATGATGATTTACCAATGAGGATTAGATTTGTTAAAAATTGAAGGTATTATGTAATAACAATCTGTTTTCCTATTTCATTGTTTGTTGTCATATGCAACACAATAATAAAACCCTAGCAATTCTAACTTAGAGCTCAAAATATTTCTTTGCCACATTCAAGTTTGCAGAAGGGTGTTATCTGGAGACTGGATATCATTAATTTTACAGCTTTTTTGAATTTGCTCAAAAGAAAATAATAATGATGTTATTTAAATGTAGAATGTTGTGTCTTGATTATTATTTCACAGAAAAAAAATACCAAACAGAAGAATTAGAGTAGTAGGCATTAATACTCAGGGCATGGTTGTGACCAGCACAGAGAGAACTTGCTTAAAGTGCATCTCAAAGGTAGACGAAGACGAGAGTTAGAGGGTGGTAGCAGTTAAAGACCAGGCATGACAGACCTCATCCAACACTCCTTGGAGACAGGATCCCTAATGCATGGAGCCTTAGTGATGTCCAGTGATGGACATTGCCTTTCCAGATGGAGAACCCTAAGCAGAGACGTTGAGTGGAAATCAGCTGCTCTTGCACATGCATAGTCTGTAGGGTTTTTGTATGTGAGCCATGACGCAGTAAGCAACACACAGTGCGGACCTGGCAGTGAGACCAGTCCATATATACTAGTTTTTTTCTGTATTGTATCATTGCTCTTTTCTTCCTATAATAGACAAATTTCCTACTCATGCTTAATTCATAACAGAAACTTTGGTCAACAAACAGATATTGGAAAAGAATATTTGTCATTTAGATATTCAAACAATTAATTTTCAGCATATGTTGTATTCCAGTGGGGAATAACAGGCTGGTGTGTTTGGGGATGAATGCATAAAGCATTCAGGAACTGTTTGAAAATAATTAAGGAAATAAGATGCCTACTGTATATAGAGTGGGCTTTTAATTATAATAGAAAAGAAATTCTTCAGGAATCATTTGTAAGATAACTTACTTCTCAAGTGTGTTTTGGCAAGATTTCAAATAATTTATCAGCTAGCGATCACATACTGTGTGACAGGATTATAACTAACCCAACACACTATACAGGCCCAGCTATTGCAGCTCAGTTCACATCCAATTTCAAGGCGGTGCTGAGGAGGTACTGGGAGAGCTGAATCTGCGTGCAGGTACTTTCATTTGCAATATGTTTGGATATTGCAGCACAGGTGGAGAAGTGCGCTGTAGGTTGAACCAAAAAACCTGACCAAAATGGCTCAGTAGGATGGTGGCCACTAGGAACGTGAGAAGTGCCTACCCCATTCTTCACTAAGAAGGTGAGTGCATGGCAGGTGATCTAATCCATTACTGAAACCAGATTTAATCTGGATCCTAAATGAGTATGTGAACATTTCTGTTAAATTAGGCAAAGCATGCAAAAAGTTTAGACTTAATGTTTTATGCTGGCTTTATCCTTCCTTGTCCAAGACAAAGAATATGGCATTGATGGTGTCAGAAAGTTTTGCCAGAGCTTTTGAGTGAATTTGGACTGGATTAGCTCCTTGTATCATATGGCTACTACCAGTTTTGCTCCACCAGGAAAAAGGTTTGTCCATTTGGTGGACAAGCGTGCTGACACCAATGCTCATGGTAACAGCTGGTGCTGTTGTTTTCTTTATCAGGATGTCAGCAACTGTCCTATAACCCTGGGGGAAGAGAATCTTGGGCTTAACTTCCTCCTTGTTCTTTTGTGGGTATATGACACTGTACCAGCAAAACTCCAGGAGACAGTTTTAAGTGTCAGGCCATATAGGATTACCATGTGAGATGCAGTTGGTTACTGGGCTGAAAGAACAAGGAGGCTCAGTGGTCACAGTATCACCTAGGGAAGAAATAAAAAATGCCCTGAGTTCCAAACCATGCTACAGTGCATACTTTGGTGTTTTGTATGATATCATCATTCTAGAAAATGCTAACATTTCTATGCCTGTATTTATGTACTCTTATTTATGAATATTGCATTAATATTAACCTCTCAGGATGCCCAGAGAGGTGGTGGGTGCCTCGTCCCTGGAGACCTTCAAGGTCAGGCTGGACAGGGCTCTGAGCAACCTGATCCAGCTGTAGATGTCCCTGTTCACTGCAGGGGAGTTGGACTAGATGGCCTTTAAAGGTCCCTTCCAACTTGGATGATTCTATGTTTCTATATTTACAATGAAGATAGGAGGAATTCAGAAGATGTCACCTTAGATTTCTGCTGATTAAGGTGTTTTCTTGGGCAGATGAAGATGAAAAGGAAGATAGCTTGGGTTTAATACATAAGCTATCATTCACACGGTTGAGAGAAGGTTCATGGTTCTATCTCATGGCTGGCTGTATATCATAACCACGTAGACGGCTAACCCTGCTTATTACAGAGTCAGAGAGCAGCTGAGGTTGGAAGGTGTCTCTGGAGATCATCTCACCTACCTTGCCCCCAAATCCAATTTGGGAAATATTTTTACAAAACAAGAAGTCTCCCTCTTAAAATAAAGAATTTATGCTTTTGAAACCTCTGAACCTGTATTACTCTTGACAGTGCAACCTTTGCAAGTAGTAAATTAATTAATATTTTCCTGTTGAAATACATATTATTCTTTTAAAATCTTTATTTAAGTTAGAAACTAGTCTAATATTTGGGTTTTCTGTGAACTGCCCTTTGCAAACATCTTCTTTGCGTCAGCTGTGAATCCCAAGCTGTATACAAATCCAAGGGTATAGCCCACAGTTTGCATTAACTGGCATTTGATTAGGTGGTAATAACATTAATTGACACCCAGAATCAGTTGGCTGTAGGTGATCTGAAGCGATAATGCACTAGAGCTAAACATTCTGTTTTAAGTCAAAATGCTCCCTCAGCCTGGGGAAAGCTGCAGGTGTTTGGGATAAAAGAGTGTTTTGTAAATGGAGGACTTGAACACTGTGATTCCACTTCATTACTCTTCTGCTGTTGCTTAATGTAAAATGATTACCCTATTGTCACTTTTCTTCTGTGTTTTCTAAGTATTAGAAAATTAAGCAGCAAATCTTAAAGATAAAATGACTGTTTTTTTTTTTTTTTGAAAAAATCATTTCAAAGCAAGGAAGAAAAAAGATATTGAATGTCTATGAAATAATTTGGAAACATTTCTTATTCACAACAGTGTGTCTATTATTAAAAACTCTGGCTATAAATAGTTAGTTCTTGATTTCTTGCTTGGCTTTGTTACGATGAAACCCTCAAAATATTGGCCTTCTTGGAAAGCTTGTTTCTGCTTTGTGGATTAGGGTCTTCACAGAGATAGAATAAATGTATGCAGCTGGCAAAGCAAGTGTTTTAGTGAATGGTAATTGTTCTCCAATTCCCACAAATGCTTTCATAAAACATAAACCTCACGGTGTTTTTAAGGGACCTTTCTTACATTTCATTAATGACTAAGCCATTGCTGATTTGTTCTTGATATACTCAGGAATAAGGCTTTGGTAAAGATTCTACTCAGCGATGCTAACTGAGGTAGTCTTAGTGCTCTGGTAATTTTGCATTCAAGCAAAAATACAAGCAAAAATGATGAAAGCCTCTAAAAATGGTATAGGCCACATATAAGAAAGTAGATGATAGTTTTAAAATACAATTTGGTTTTGTTGTCAAATTACGGATGCACGTTTCATGTTCTACTATATTCTTTGGTAAGGACTCCCTTGTTTTGTATTTTCCTGAGCACAAGACCACAAGACAATGGGAAATGCCACCATTATCAGTGTGTGTACAGTAACAGAGCCAGAGCAACCCTGGCAGGACCAGGGGGGTCTTCTGCAGCTGGAGACCACAGCGCTTTGTTCCTGCTCCAGAAGCCTGTCTTCTGGCTTCGGGAAGAGCACAGTAAGGGATGGTCAGGCAGTAAACCAGGGGACATGACTGTAGTGCCTCTGACCAGCTTGTGCAGCAGTGCAGAGTTTGCAGCTTGTTTTGAAGCAAGGAATGATGCTCCTAGTGTGGAGTAGAGGTAGGTTTTATGTTCTATATGAAGAAACACAGTCCTCCTTTTTTAAACATACACACTGTATTTGTCTACAGTGAAAATAGTTAGTTCTTGTGGATAATTCTGAACAAGCCTTTGGCATCCTTAGTTGCACCCAAGAGCAAAAAATATTTTTCTTTATATTTAAATAACAAGGAAGAGCAAATATAATGGAGACACATACATGTGTAGAGCTGTGTGCTGAATAAAACAGCATTTAGACATGCAGATCAGTATTTCATATGTCATGCTACTGGAATGTCTATGGGCAAATCACTTGTGTAGAACAGGCAAGAGAAATGTGTAGCATAAGCACAACAAAGATCTGATTCTGTTTTAAACACTATTGTGCAGTTTACATAGCTTGTGGTTCCCAAACAAAGAGAGGTTCTGTCAGATAGAGAACAATATGTGTTGCTGCAGGCATGAGAAAGGAGAGCTGTATTTGGAGTATTACAACTATAATGGGAGTAGATTACCAAGCAGATAATTAATGGTACGGATACAGGATCTTCCCTTCCCACTGGGATTCATTCTCACTCTGTTGGTGTAACTTATAGCCCTGAGGAACAGTCTTTTTAGTTTCAAGGCTCTCCTTTCTAATCTCTAGGTCTTTTAGGGTTTTATTGCTTTGGTCACAAAGGTTCAAGGAGGTCATTCCAGAAGATATTCTCTCCAAGGGATTAAATTGACTCAGAGGAAAAAAGTGATTTGGAAGACTTTTTGCAGAAGCTTTCTTCCACCTACAAACTACAAAAAGTCTCCTTTTCCACTCCTTCAAGGCCATTTCTGAAGTGTTTCACTCTTCTGATTTGTACCATTTTTCCATCAGGAAGTTCAGAAAAGAGTGTGTAAGTCCATAGTCACATCTAAACAATGGAAACTGTATATATTGTATGTAAAAATATATGTGCCTGGAAGATTATTCTGGATGTTGAAAGCAGTTATTTATATTTTTTATTGATTACCATGACAGTATTATTTCTTTTGAATTACATTGAATTATATTGTTTTATCTTACAAAGTATCTTTTCTTATTAAAAAAAAAAAAATAGATGAGGAAAATTAATCTACATACTAATGCATTTTTAAAGTAATTCCAGAATAAGATGGATCAGAGGTTTGATGTGATTTTTATTCCTGAAGCACTCTGAAAGGTTTTTCAGCATAATTATTCAAAAAGTCACTAAACTGGCTGGTCAACCATGGAAACAATGAACAAGAAACACATGTTAGTATGCTCTTTATCTGATACAGAATGTTGTTCAGTGAGTTTCTGATCTGTAAATAGAAACCCTCCAATCTGTATGCTAAACACATGTATAAGGACAAGAGAGGACTTGTAAGTGGAACACAGCATCACCTTGAAGTGCTTCAAAGTTATTCAGAGTCATCAAAACAGTAACTGAAAGTACCATCAAAGCAGTAAGCATCATAGCCTCCATATAGCAATATGTAAATAATTAGGGGAGAGCCATCTGTAATGCATTATGAACAAGTGTGTTCTGGATATTGATCTATTAACGCATACATATATTAATGTACTTACTGTGCTGAGATTTGCAGTGATGTACTTACTGCTAAAGTAAAGGAAAAATTATTTTTAAAGTATTTTATGTTGTATTATTTTCTGTGTACTCAGGCATTTCTGCATTTTGTCTTATATAATAAAACTAAATTTAGCCCTTATTGATTATATTTATGTGAAGAAAAATAAGCCTTTCATTAAAGCAGTTGATTTAGATAAAAAAGGCTTTTATCTAGTCACTCAAACCCTTCTAGTCTAACGTATATGCATATTATCCATCCAATTAATGTATTTCAAAGCAGAGTAAAAAAATCTGGGAAAGTTTTATAATTGCTGATGTTGCTAGAAGAAAGAATATATATATTCATGAAGTGAGCCCTGTAGTTTGATGTTTTGCATAATATAAGCCCTAGAACATCACCAAAAGGCAGCCCCGCTTAGAGAAAAATGCTGACTTCATTGTTTAATAGAAAAATAGAAAATATTATTGATTTTATAGAAAAATTATATACGCAGACTTATTTAAGACTGAATCATGTTTAATTCATATTTGTTTCTATTTATTTTGCAGAAGGTTTTGTGCTGTTTAGTATTACTGAAAAAATAGTACTTCTCCAGCATCAGGCTTAAGGCTGGTGGTGTGGTGAGTTTGAGTAATGCTGAAATATAGAGTTAATATCTTCATGTGCATACCTGTTGTGGTTTATGATCAACAGATAGTTACACTTAGCAGATAACATGTATTGAATCCTCAAATGACATTTTTCTTTGGCAATACCAGTAGATTTTTTGAAACAATATTGTAAAATGTTGCATATTTGATTTCTTCAACCAACATCTCACTTTTATTTATGAAAATGAAATAAAAGCCAATTTCAATAATATTAGAGCCAGAAAATCCCCAGTAGGATAGAAGCTAGGAAAGAGCAGCCTCTGTTCCAGNAAGTATTAGTATCATGATGTCGTATGTGGGAAAATGACATGCAAGAGAAATTGGTCAGTAACGAAGTTATTCAGGGAGAGTTCAACATCACCAAACAACAGTTCATGTGTTGGGTCCCAACTCATATTAGAGGATCTTAACCACAAGGCTAATGTTCCTTCTTCTGTTCCAAATTAATAATAGAATTCTGAAATTGTCATTTCACTCGGCTTCGTTTCCTGTTGTGCTGGCTGATCGTTTTCAGTATGTCTGGTATCTTACCTCTTATTTTTTGTTAATTGGTTGGCATTTGATTAGCTACTAGTCTGCTGAACAACAGGGAATTTTGTGTTTGAGCAAGCTGAGGTGAAAATTGAGTCCAATATAAGTCATTTGAGTGCAGCTGAGCTGGAGATTCAAGGTGTTAAGTACTTATTGAAGGCTGTTCTTATAAATCAGGACAGTATGCGCATATACAACTGTGCAATTTGAATTAGTACACTTATGAATGTTCTATGTTTTAATGGAGCTGGACAAAGTAGGTGCAGTTAAATGAGTGTCTAAATGACTCAGTGAACACCTAACTTCCCTAATGGCAGTGAGAGAACAATATCTATTTTATCTATTCTGTATCTAGATTCTTTCTCTGTTGCTATTGTTGTTGTTTTCTTTACACATTCATCTATGCTGAATACGAAAATGGAGAGGTGAACTAATAAGGGGCATTTGGTTTGTTGCTGTTCTTTCTTCTGTTTGACAGTTGTCATACTGCTACTCTCCTCCTTTCTCTAGCAACAAAAATAGTGTTAAGGTTATCTTGCTAGAAAAGAAATTCTACAGACACTTGTCCTGTTCCCTAAGGAAATGTTTTTGGAAAGCTTTTGCTTTATATATAGTAGGGCAAAGTACTCCAGTTCAGTTCTGGCTAGTGTTGAAAAAGGCCTGTCATGGTCTGTCTCTTTTTATGTTTTGTACCCTCTGAAGTGTTCTTTTACCACCAGAAAATTTACTGCATGCCAGAGGAACACAGGTTCTGCGAATGTAAAATACAGAGTTTGCAATGTTTTGGAATCAAAATACTTTAGTACAAAAGCTTCCTGTTTCTCTAACATTGTAGGAGTGAGAAGGGTCCATAAATTTGTAAAGCAAGTCATTAGCTTAAATGTTGTATGTGCTGTACTTGTCATGCAAATTTAAATCCTGATTTATAGGCTTAAAATGTTATCAGTTGAGCTAGAATATCATGTAATACCTGAAGTAACTCTTCACCCTGCATTATTTAAAAGCATGTATTTATTAAATAGAAACAAATTGTGCTCAAGTTTTTTTTTTGTGTTAAATTTATAAAGGGGAGCAAACTGACAACTAATAAGCTGTGGCTTGTAAAAATGATTTGTGACTATAAAAGGGAAGAGAGGGTAAAAAAGAGGAGGGGGTGAGAGGTTAACCTTGTACTGAGCAGATTGGCTGTGCTTTATTCTGGAGCAAATTTGTCCAAATAAATTATAAATGTGGTAGCTCAATAATAAATGGGGAGCAGGAAGGTACAAGCAAGAAAATGAGGTGAATGGATAGAGTACTCTGTTTTTTAGTTACGTGGGTGGTGTAATGCAATAATAGAAATCCGTTACTTATATGCCCTGTTTTGATGAGTAGGCCTTATACCACTGTAGTGAATGTTTCTCATTTTCAAGAAGAGGGTATTTTTGTGTATGTTACTATAGGAAAAAGATACACTTGCTAAACTGCAAAGTTGTCAACATGCCATTCTTGATATATACATGCACACACAAAATCCCTTCCCCATATACACACTATATGCGTATATAAAGCATAACATTATTTAAATGTTCCTGAACCTATGCATACAATTTCATTTTTGTAGTATTCATTTTGTCCTATTGCAAAGAAGTGTTGTTTAATTTGAATTAGACTGTGAATTTTGCAAAATGAGGATGTAATAGTATTTTAAACTACTGGCATCTCTGTTCATGTTGTGTGGTTCAGGAAGAGTTTCTTCATAATTAAAGTGTCAAAAACCACAGTTGTATCAAG
>VXAV01009778.1:36370-48538 GCA_013399715.1 Alectura lathami
TGGGCCGGGGGCGGCTGCGAGCTGGGGGGCCCGCCGTGGGTGGCAAGAGCCTCGGCCCGCCGTCGCGGCTGCGGCTGCAGGGCTGAGCGGGGCCAAATCCGGCCCTGCTGCTCGGGGGAAACGTCTGTCCCGAAGCAGCCCTCAGTTCGCTTCGATAAATACTCCGGCTCAGTGCGGTGCCGTCGTGATGCCAGGCAAGCAGCCCTGACTCGGTTCACACCTGGGCCGTAGTCAGGGGAGGAGGACTTGCTCTCGCACACGAGCGAAGCATCAGCGCTCAGCTTCCACACTGCAGCCTTCGAGCTTAGTGCTAAAAGAAGACAGCATGTATCTGTCTGGCACAGCCGGAGTTAGAGCCCCAGGCAAGCCTGTTTCTGACATGCCCTGCTAATGATTAAACAGGCAGAAGAAAAAACTAATGTTTACCATTCAGGCTTTTGTTTGAATGCAAGGGATTCGGGATGTGAAAGGGAGCTGCATGAGAGATGAAAGTTCATTTTAGAAATTAGTTTTGAACCAGTCCTAAAAATAAGCCTTTTTGGTCATCTCCCTTTCCCCTGTTTTCATAACACTTTGATTATTCTTCCCCACTGCCTGCCATGGCAGCTTTCTCTTTTAGGAATGGTGGGAAGTAAGAGGTTGGCCCACTCATGCAAAATACCCGTGGGTTCTTGTGGTCCACTTTCCTCTCTCGGGCTCTGAACAGTGCCAGGTGTTTCTGTGATGGGAAAAAGAAAGAGAAAGCAGGTCTTAGTAATGCAGCGTGTGCCACACAAAAATCGTAAAGGAAAGTTGCCTCTGTGATTTTGTCAATAGTATGGTAGGAAGAAACAGATGAGAGAGTCTTTTAATCCTACACACAACTGACTGGTTTTCTTTTACCTTAAGGAGCTTTTTTTGAAAAGAAAAAGTCTGCAATATCAACGGCTCAACTATAAACCTTGAGAACTTCGTCCAGTTGTCCTAAACACACGCACGCGCGTTTCTTGATTGTTATAAACGTTTAGGAAGCACTGTAGTTGGTTCTCCTCCAGGCAGATGTTCTGTGTAGAGAACGCATGCACCTACACATTTTTTGCTGCCCTTGTGGGAAGAACTAGATGTGGGAGAATGAGCATTTTCTTTGTGCTTGTCAGAAGCTGGGAAGTCCTCTATTAGTGCCCTGACTCCAGATGTCAGGTATACAACAGAGTGCAGCTGTATTTGGGCCAACGTCCAGGGAAGGACAGGTTTCGTTAAGATGGAGAACAGGCAAACAGCAGCAGTTGGTTGGCTTTTGTTGGCTGCATACAGCCTAAGTCACTGATGAGCATTTCTGAAGCTGGTGAAATCGTGGAGCTGACTGCAGCACAGCAGCTGCACAAATACGGCGACTCCGCTGCCTAGAGTGGCATCACTTTTGGTTTTTACACAGTTTATTGGGTCTGCAGTTTCTGTGGCAGAGCAGTAGTAGGCTCCAACAGCTTTCCACAACCAGGGTCTTTGATAAGCAGTTCTAAGCTATGCTTTACTAGCCCGCTTAAGGCAGGTTTATGGTTGCCTGCACACTACAAAACAGCTGTAAGGATCCAGTCAGTCTCATTGTTTCGTATTTATTTTTTTCCCTGTCAGGAGTATTACTTTTAAACCTGGTTTTGATGTCTATAATCACTATCGGTGCAGCGCCTGTTGAAATTGTAGCCAGGATTTCCATGAGGCTTCAGTGATATTTGAGTGAAAAACGCAGAGTTCACGAAGGGTTAACTATTGGTCTGGCAGGGTCGGAAGTTCACTGGAGTTTCCTGTAATCAAACTGGCAGCAACAACAGTGAGGAATTTTTTTCCTAACAGAAGTTCTATCAGGATCCTTGTAAGGAAAGACCAGTTGAGTAAATATATGGCTATATATCACTAAGCGTGTGAATTAAATTACAGAATTAATGTGAATTAAATTAAATAAAAGTACGGAATTTGCAGTGTGTTTTATGTCTTATTTAAACTCGAAAATTGTAGGAAATCAGCCTAAGACAAGGCCAGACTGCTGTGTTGTAGAGGAACAGGCCTGTTTCCACTGCCCCACTGTGTTCAAAACAGATGGGTACTGTTACATCTGGTGTGATATCCCCAAGAACATTATACTTGCTTGGAATTTTCTTGCACATTATTTATTGAAAAAGTGTGTCAAAATGAAAACGATGAAGCTAAAAGGTCAAAACGAGATTGCCTGAAGTCAGCTGTGACTTGGGCCTCATCTTCACCGCAGCACATCTGCCCCAAAGCTGTACCAGCACGCTTGCACTGGTGGTAACCATCAGTGTGAACAAAATCAGCAGAAGTTTTTCTGCTTGCATACTTATTGTCTTTCACAGTAGCATACAGTGATGGCAGCTCTTTTCATAGTCTTATCTATCTGAATTTTGTGCATCTGAAGACATTCCAGCAGAGCTTTGTACTGAAGTCCTGGCCTTACTACTGTTAAGGAAAATTTTGCTTATTTTTGTCATTTGCGTGAGTTAGAACAGAGGGACTAAATGCATCCTTCTTATTAGTCTGCTTTTTTGTAATGACAACTACGGGTGCTTAGCCAAATAAATTAAAATGACACTACTAGCAAGGCTTGGTGAAAGATAAATTACCAACATGTTTTTCTGGGTATGCCTTCCAGTGTAGCGTAGAGCTCAGGAGAGTTCTTGCTGGGGCCTTTCTTGTCCCGTGATCTTGCCATGCATTTTGCCAGGCTCACCGCATGCAATGTGTTAGCAGTGGTCTCATGGGTTGACAGGAAAGGTTCCAAGTCATTGCCCCTCCTAACTGCTGGGTAAAGGATGCTTAACAGCTAGAAGCTCTCTCTGGCTCTCGAAACGTTGTTAACAGACCGTGAGATGTACCTAAGGCACGCCTTATGATTTGTGAAAGTGAGAAACAGCAGATGAGGAAAGCAAGCTTGAACCTTTGCTTTTGTGTCAAGGATTTACCTCTGGGAGCGGAGGGCTTGAAGTTAAGAATTTTCTTTCTTTGAGCAGTTTCCTTGTGGATCAGTCTTCACCTTACAGAGTTATTTATGCTCTGCAGTAAGACCCCCACCCAGATCAATGTGTATGAAAGAAGAAATGAAGCCTCCAATACTAGGCTGATGCCTGCTTAAGTACCCAGAGAGCGGGGCACAATCTGGCCTTTCTTCTAAGCAACCTTGCTCTGGTTGCTTTCTGAGCTAAGGGTGTACTTCGGAACTTCAGAGGTATGCTGTAGTCCATCTGCCTTGTCCTCAGAAAATCTTTTCTGTTGCCTTACCGTAAGGATCAGCCTTACCAAATACACCGACCAAGTAAATAAATTTGAAGCTACAGTCTTATTCTGCATTGAATACATTTAGGATGCGGTAACAGATTTTGTCAGGTCTTTGTCCAGGGTTGAAACACTCCAGAGTGCTTCAGCTGTGTTTGCCATCACTTGATAGAGAGCACTAGTATTGTTTTTAGGGTGGTATGGTTTTAAAAGTTGCTTCCGAAAAGTTGCAACCCGAAAGCTGTTCTGCCTTCAAGTTCTAGACGCCATGAGCTGCTCTTCCTAATAAGCCTTTTAAGTTTCTCTTTCCCGTTAGTGCCTGGGGAGGCTGGTCTCCAACAGTTGGCTGCTGCCGTATCTCATAAAGGTGCTCCAGGTTTGAGGTATCACACGCTTGTAAGCAATACTGACTTGACTGTGTCTGCTTAAATGGATCTTTGTAGACTAGCAATGAGTGTTTGAGTACACCGTGTCTGGTTTGCGCAGCAGGAGCCGTGACCCTCACACAGTTGTGCTGAGGGGCAGAGAGGTTACTCGTGTAAAAGCTGGTAAATAAGGGGCAGGTGCAGAACTGCCATGCTCTAGTTAGCATATGACAGCCGTGCTCTGTGAGCTGGACTTCCTTCTTCCAGTTATGCTCATCCATTTTTCTCTCAAGCACAAGGTGTGTCCAAAAATAAAACCAATGAGGCAGTCTAATTTAGTTGCTGTTGCCATAATGCTATGTGCTCTGTAAAGAACAATGAACCAGATATCTTTCTATTTTAGTACGATTTCCCAGCTCATTTTTTCACCAGTTGTATAAAACAGCACTAACAAGATGCATGAAAATTAGGAGTGACACATAGCTCGATGGATCTGAAATACAAAAGTGAAGTAGGATTCTGTTTTACCTGTGTAAAATGTGAACGTAGTTTTAGGCTGTCGGCCTCGATATTTTTCAGAATGCCATTCTCACCTTTTACTTTGTCATATTCTTTATGGTTTTGAAAGATAAGATGACTCTGTGTCAATTACATATAACAGCTCACCTCATTCCTGTAACACACATTTTTGGTCCCATACAAGTTAAATAGGATCAGGATATTTTCTTTAGGCCACGGAAACACATAATAGAAAAGGCTTGAGAGCGTTTTTCCATGTATCAGTCACATACCTAAATATACAATATTTGTAGCTAAAAAACCATTGTCCTGAATATGACGTTTAAATTATGCCTCAGCCACAGCATGGCATAAGCTTTATGTGGTGACTTGGCATCTCTTTGGTCAGAAACAGCTAGCATACATAGCAAAACCAGAATCCGGGAATGTTCGTGCGCATACTTTCAAAAATTGTAGGAAACAGCCACTTCACGTGTAAGCATTTCATTCAGATTTTGTAATGGGGTCTCATATTTGTTCCATGTTTACAGCATTTGTCTGCACTTTAAATGGATCAATAACAACAGTGCTCCTTTGTTTCTACCAAGTTTTATCTCAGCAGTATGCCTCTGAGTTTCTGGTGAGGAAACGGCGAGCAAATTCTTTCGTGGAAGAAAGTAAGGAGGGAAATTTAGAAAGAGAGTGTATTGAAGAATTATGCAATAAGGAAGAAGCCAGGGAAATCTTTGAAAATAATCCTGAAACTGTAAGTATCTGGGGAATGTCTGTGAGGTCAATAGTAGTTCTTTGCAGTGGGAAAGCTGGAAGTACAAAGTGAAAAAAGAGAAGACCACCTTGCAGACCAAGAACTGGCTTGAAAGTCTTTTGTGTGTAAAACCTGCATGTTTGATAACGAAAACTGCATCAGCAAAGAGAATACCTGAGTAGATGTTATTTTAATCTCAAATAGGGATCGCCAGTTTTAGACCACAGGTGTCTGCAAGCGTTTGGTGTGGGGAAGCCCTGCTGGCTTCCATTAAGATTTTCCACAGGAAATGCATGGCGGTGCCACCCTTTTAATGGAGGGATTGCACATCCTGCTGTGAGCACTTCTCCTGGCAAGGATAACTTGCTCCTCAGTTCGTTCCCATTGCACAAGATTTAGTATTAGACGTAGTGTGTTCAGCTTTGTCCTGTAAAAGGGTTATTATGTACAAACCATATGGGGTTAAAATGAATTCTTGTTTCACAAACTGTATTTTATGTCTATGTTCTGTCTTTTATATTGTTGCATGTAGTTGGATACACTGTTTGTTAACATTTCAGTGCAAAAGTTAAATTGTTTCAGTACATCAGTAGTTTTTAAAAATTTCTGTTTCAGTAACACTTTTTACTTTATTTGGAATGAATTGCTTGTGAAATGTTCAACCTATTCCAAATTTATTTTTGTTTTTGTTTTGAGGTAAAGAAGGGAAATAAAGGAGGCTTCTCTGTACCCAGTAATTATACCGGGTAAAATCCTCCCATTTTCAGAGACAGTTTTCAAAGTCATTTTGACATCCAGTTTATTTTCACATCCAATTCGTTTTCATTGCCTTCACTTTGAAAACATCCAGTTCAGTGCAGAATCTTCTCTCCACTGAGTCCTGTATTATGAAATAATATGCTGTCTTAACCTAAACAATAATGATATAGAAAACTTGGCATCTATTCTAAGAGTCAAAGTGATTTTCTTTTTTGCTTTTTTTTATAGTTATAATACAGATGTATTTTAGAACATGTTCAGTGCATTTTGCTCTAATTCTGTCTACCTTCAGTTTTTCTTACTCTTTGTTTTTCTTTTCTTTGTACAGGAGCATTTTTATCCCAAATATTTAAGTAAGTACAAGAAACCTGAACAACTCTAATGTGTCACTCACTGCCCTTCCTATTTGGATAATACTAGTTTTGTTATTCTGTCGTAGCACTTAAATAATTTCCATGCTGATTATAATGCATAGTAGCTTGTTGGCAGTTTGGTGTGCTGAGCAGAGGCAATCTGAAGGTTGGTCTGTGATCAGCTGTCCTTATTATGTCCAGACAAGTTTTCTAATTCAAGTTGTGAGAACAGACCCTTTGAAGATGCCATGCATAAGCTGTTGCAATTTGAGTCTAAATGAGTGTTTGTGTCTTGTGTGGGGGTTTGCATCTGCAGGCTGCCTTGCCGCCCATCGAGCAGGGGTTTTCCGGGTGTCTGCAGTTACTCCAGATTCTCCAGCTGACCTGAGGGCGTGTGTCAATGGTAAGAGCTGCTGCTGGGTACTTTACCTAATGCACTGCATCTGGGAACACACACCTGCATGGCTAGGAAGTACCTCTCCTTGGCAGAAAAAGGCATAACCCTCTGTTAAACTCAGACAAACACAATTACCTGCAACAGAAATTGGCAAAAAATTTAGATGAGAGCATTTTCAGGGTAAGAAGTGTAAGTAACTATGTTTAATTTTCTAAAGCAGAGTGGAAAAGAAGCACGACAGCAGAGTGGAAGGCAGACTTCTTTCAGAAACACAGAAGTGTGTGCTGCCTCAGCTCACCCATGTTTCCCAGTATGTCCTCAGTTCTCTGCCACATATTTAGTAGCTATGTCCACCAGGCAGGTCCTGTGTTGTCATTTGAGGGAAGAGACCACCTGGCAAATTTCCCCTGTGGTTACGCTATAGCCCTTTGTGAAGTGGGTAGCATCACCAGCTGAAAACTTCAAACTTTAGCTGGAAGATACAGTTATTTACCCCAAACACAAGGAAGTCATAAAGCAAGGAATTAGTGATGCTCAGATACGTAGTTTTTGTGCCAATACATTCATAATTCCAGTGTGAACTGTATTTTTCTAGTGAATTCATAGGAAGCATCTGTACCATATTCTCTACTTGTCACTCTAGAAACATCTCTCTAAGCCTCTTAAACCTTTACAGCCTAGATACATCAGAGAAAGTTTCTTATCCTTAAGTGTCTGTCCCTGTTTTTGTCACTGAAAGCAACAGAAGGCAGAAGAAACCCTTTAATAATGACACTGCACATGGCCATGGATGAACATATTTTCCAGATCACTTGGCCAACGTGCTTGCTGTCACAAACTAAAATGTACTCCCATTCATATCACTCTCTCACTCATTAGAGGTCCTGGGAGAAAATAGTTGTGTGAATGTACAGTGTTTCTGTATAACCCAGTGAAAGCAACTAGTTTACTTGTTGACATTGTATTTCTCCATTTGGGTTCACATTATAAAATCAAAGAAGAAAAACCTGTTTCTATTGGTTAGTCAACAGGAAAAAGTTAAGACAAGAGAGTCTGCATAACATTTGCAAGTGTTTCTGAGGCCTGAGTGTTCAAAGGACTTCATGCAGAGCATTTTTGGAAAGGAGCTACTGCTGAGAAAGCACGATATAAACTTACCATTAAGACTATAAAATTATTTAAAATGTATTTTCATTGATACAAACATTTTATGATACTGAATATCAAAACATTTTTTGTCATTTAAAAAGTTTTGTCTTTCTGAGCATATTTTATCCAAATTATTTTGATAGTGTCAAAATGAAAAATCCAGTTTTCCTCATGAGATAAAAGGCTATTGTAATGATTAATTTAGAACAATACAGTAATTCATTTGAATCTCAAGATGGAAAATTAAAGAATAAAAATAACAATACAAACAATTTTAAAATTATTTAGCTAGTTTTAGATAGAAGACCCTTTCTCAAGCATTTCTAATCCAAGCAGCTATCTAACTAAGCTGTATCTTGAAGTTCCTAAACATCTGTATGGTATAACTGCATACTTAACTGCTTTGTCCATCCAGTCCTATCCATCCTGTCTTGTCTGTCTCCTCTAACATATTTCACCTCTTCTTCTTTTTTTTTTAATTCATTAGCTTCTCCGGTTCTAAGTACTTAATTCGCCTTATTGCATCTACACATATTTTGCACTGACAGCCTAATCCATCTTCTGTCAGTTCAGACTCTCTCACAAGCCATCACTGCCTTCTGCTCAGAAACATTTATACTCAATTTTGTTATGCAGTTGCATGCTCTAAAGGTGTCTTCCACATCTGTCATTTATAAAATGCTTTGCTTGTACCTAGCATAGTTCACACACTTGTTCCTTTGACCTAGAGGAGTAGAAAGTTAGCAAGTAAGAGAAAAAAAATAGATAGTTCTAGAACTGACTTTTGGAAATTGCTGTGGCAGAGTCGTACATAAACCTCATTCCTTTTATTTCTTCTTCACAATTCCTTCTGTCAATCTTCACCTGTAACTGGAGTCCTTTGGTCTGCAGCATCAGTATTAAATGCCATACGGTAGCTGTTCTCGAGATGCTGTGTAGTTCGGGAGCTTGGCTGGCCTCTAAGGTCTGGGATTTACTTGCAGCAAAATTTAAATAGAAGTAGCTTTAATTAACAAATATACTAACAGATTTCGTTAAACTTTCTTATAGAAGTCTATACTTTCAACTGTGCAGCTCAGCTTTTTAGTTCTTTTGAGTAAAGTGAGAAACGCTTAAGAAATCCATTGAGGCCTTATGTGCAGAATCACAGGAAGTTTCGGTCTGCAGGAACGCTTGCCTTTCCTGCTCTTTTTTGAATTTGAACATCATAAAATCCCTTCTTTTCATTCTATCTGTTCTTTTAGAATACTTTTTTTTTTTTTTTTTAGAAAGCATGCCCCAGAAAAACATCCCAGAACTGTACAAGAACATATATTTTTTTTAAAGTAGAAAGAATATATTTGTAATTGTTAGGGGTCTGCAGAAAAATGACCCATAAAGCTACCAGCATACACAAGAGAAGTAAATATAAAGACAGTTGCACAGTATGCTGATAAAAATTAGGAAAATGGTGGGAAGAGTTAAAAGACCTGTTCACTGCAGGGGAGTTGGCCTAGGTGACCTTTAAAGGTCGCTTCCAATTCAGATGACTCTGTGATTCTATGATAATTTGGGGTACAGCAAAAAGACATTGAATTCTGTGTTCTCTGCCCCCAACTATGTATTTTGAGCCTGCTCTCTGAAGTCTTGCCAGCATACATAAAGAATCATCAATTGCTCTTTCCAATCAACATCTCATTTTTTCATATAAGTTAAAGTTTGTGGAAGGTGACAGTATTAGACACTGACGTATGCAGTCTACCAGCAAGGCCTGGGCAGCCAAGGCAACCTGAGATGTACATTTCTCTCTGAACATGATTCTCCTTCAGCAGAGAAACTGACCTCTTGACCTATATTTTTGAATTCTTAGTGTTTGTTGAGACTCTGGAATTTCTACTGAAATTTGTGGTAATATGTTGAGGCAGACCACTATTCTTTAAAAAGTGAAATATCTCATTAAAATGTAATGAAAATAGTGTCAGGATTTCGTTTGGTCACAATCTGCGGGGATTAACATGGCTTAGTAAGTAATTTTTTTTCTAATTGTTTTCTGTCTGACAAAGGAAGAGTACAGGTGGATTTAGATTTTTTTTGCACCTGCAGGTTCTGGCTGACAGAATTAGTAGCAAGACTTTTACATCAATATTTGATCTTATGCATCAAGCCCCTTCCTAAGTTATGAAAGGTAAAAGGCACCTGTGGAAGATGAAAGGAGAGACTAAACTGAGGGCAATGTTATCTGAGGATTTTCCCTCAAGGAAGGAAGTATTTCTATCAAATAACAAGTATTTCTAATGTTTTTGTCTTGCAGAAATTTCAAACCAGTGTAGCCCTCTGCCATGCCACAGAGATGGATATAAGGATTGCATAGACGGACAAGCCAAATATACGTGTGTCTGTAAACCAGGATGGCAAGGGGAGAATTGTGAAGAAGGTATTGTCTCTAATCCCATTGCAATATTGGTTCTCAGGAGCACAGTTAAAGTTCTGCTATTGCTGAACAGTATCAGACGACATGCACACATGAATGTTCTCCCCTGAGCAAAGATTTTCATTTTGTTTTCCATCTAGATATAAATGAATGTGAAGACTTTAATGGAGGCTGTGGCCAACGCTGTTCTAACTTACCTGGAAGCTACCGCTGTCTGTGTGAGGATGGCTACTTCATGCATTCCAATAAACGGGATTGCCGAGGTAGGAAGTGAGGCTTAAGGAGAGTCTCATTACACAACAGTACATTGCCCATCGACTATGCAGGAAAGAATTGAGTTGAATAGTTTCCTAAATGCTCTAAATAGGCGGCAGCTTGCATTGCCCCTGGAAGAAGCAGGCCTGCTTCAACCAGGCTGCTCATCCTACCTCCTGCTTTGCAGCACTGCAAGCGTTTGTGCAACTGTTTAGTGAACAAGGTCAAGGAACTGAGATGGGTTGAAACCAACAAAGGTTCAGAAAAAAGTTTTAGTCACTAACCAGTTTCATGTACCCTTTAAGCATGCTGAAACAAGAATGTGGAGTGTTGCAACTAGCAAACATTGTTATCATGCAAATCCTGTCTGGTAAACACTGGTTTAGGCTGAGTCACTCCTAATTGGTGATGCTCTTTTTGTGGGAGTTTGTGTGTTCATTGGAAAAGGAACTATTAATGTATCTGAAAATGCTTTTCATGGAGAGAAAGATTTGTCTTACATTCACCCAGGACAACTTTCTCCCATATGTGAATGTGTCTGTTATCATTGACCGTGACCTATGCTCTTCTTTCTACTCCAGATGAAGACTATGTATCAAAATAATTAGCACTTCTTACTTCAAAAAAAAAAAAAATGCAACCTTATTTTGTTTTCACATCATATATTTTATCCTGAACCATGCCAACAGTTTTGGATAATGTCAAATAATACAAGAGGCCAGACTTCAGGACTGTCTGTCACTGTTTCTTCCTCTAGTCTCTCCATATTTCTGAATGAATAATTTCCAAAGAAGAATATTTCTGTTATGTCACATAGGGAAAGCAGATAAGCTGGCCAGAATCTCTGTAATTCTTGAAAAGATGTTGGAAAAGTCAGTTAAAAAAAAATCAAAGAAAAATACACAAACATACTTTAATGATTTGGATCAATGAAACAAAAGTGTAGAAGTAACGGATTCTTTGCAAAAGGTTTAGTATAGCACAGTGCTAGGCTTAAAAAGAACAAGGGTTTTTTTTTAATTAACACAAAGATCAGTGAGTAGCAGACGAAATAAAGTGACCAGCCAACTCAAAAAAAAAAAAATCTCAAAAGACCATAGGGAAAAATAGAATGATCCTTGCACATACCAGTGGGAATTAAAGTACTACAATATCATACTTTTCTGTCTACAAGACATTTAGTTAGATCGAGACTATGTGTTGTATCCAGTTGTCGCATCTGCATTTGGAAAATGACATTGAAGAAGAGCAAACAACGCAGAAGACAGACACTGAAATGATTTGAGGGATGGAGAGACAGTGATCGACTTGGACACCTGTCAGCACCACCGATTAAAAGAAGGCTGTGACATGAATTGATCATGGCATGTGAGAAACCGATAGGATCGTTTCTTACCTTTCTAGNGACTATGTGTTGTATCCAGTTGTCGCATCTGCATTTGGAAAATGACATTGAAGAAGAGCAAACAACGCAGAAGACAGACACTGAAATGATTTGAGGGATGGAGAGACAGTGATCGACTTGGACACCTGTCAGCACCACCGATTAAAAGAAGGCTGTGACATGAATTGATCATGGCATGTGAGAAACCGATAGGATCGTTTCTTACCTTTCTAGATGTCTTTTTATAGGATAGGAGTTTATTATGCAGTCTGGCTTAGCTTATAGGAAATCGGCAGACTATTTCTCTTATTGCCTTCCTAATTGTGCATCTCCTTCCCTGTCATCCACAGAACACATGAGAAAATATTACTGTTAGGTAGGCAGAGAATTCATTTTTCACAGAGAGCGTGCAGAAATGCCATTCAGGGGCCTCTGGAAGTCTTTACTGCTATAGTTACAGTCTGCTATAAAAGCATGGTAAACCAGCATCCCTGAGTTCTTACAGTTCTGGATAGGGTTAGCAAAAAATTATATGCAAGAGTGACTTATTAATAATTTGTTTGTATTT
>VXAV01009779.1:19905-31345 GCA_013399715.1 Alectura lathami
CACACCTTTCTTTAAGAACACATTTATTGGTTTCAGTGAGAGTTTTGCCTACATATGGACTGCAGGATTTTCATCATAGAAATTACATGAAAAAATCCTGCTGCTGTTCTGCGAGAAAATTTAAAACATGTTATTAATGCCAGGGAAGCGTGCATTTTGTATTCCTGTAATTTATTATTTGCCTACCTATTCATTATAAATATAAAAATATTTCTAGTGGAAAGAACAGTATTTAGAGCATTGAAGTTATCACTGACTAGTTACCAAGGTACAATCTCAGTTCCTTGTGAAAGGTTTAAAATATCCATCTCCCATAGATTAAGTCTGTCCTTTTCATTTGCATTAAAAAGATGACAAACTTTCTCATTTCACATTGACATGCCATAGATAAATTATTATATACATTCTTTTCATAGCTATCTATGTTTTATAGAACCATTTTTGAGAAAGAATGCATATTGAAAGACTTTTGAGTGCTTTTACAGTCCTTAGATCAATTTTTTAAAGTGCATTTCTTAGACTACATTTTGCTGCTTTTCATACATATAGATGGAGCTTTGCTAGTGTCGAGGCATTGCTGGATATATCATGACCTTTCCCCCTACCTGATTATGAAGATGACTGTGAAATTTAATATGCTGCTTTAATTCCAGACCATTATTTAGGGCTCAGTACTGGAGGGTGCTGAGCACGTCTCATGAAGTGCCCAGCATCACCAATTCCCACTGGCTGTCTTGCTTAGCGCCGTACAGGACTGTGTTAATAATACAAAACCCATGGCACTTGTGTGACGCAGCCAGGCACTGGTTAACAGAGCAGCCACAGTTATCAAGCAGGCTGAACCACCTAGTAATAAAAAAGCAACATTTTAGAATGCCTAAGAAATCTCAGATGAAAAAAAACATTATCCACTCTTCTGATGGACAAAATGTATGAGTGCTGCTCACAGGGACTCCCATTCACCCAGTCTAAAACTCCCCTCTCTAGGAGTGATTGAAGTGCACCCTTGAGCAGTCACATCACATTGCGTATCCTGCGCAGAAGAGATCCTTCAGCACAGACCAACAACTGAACCAGCCTTTGCAGCTGATTTCTCAATGCAGAAAGTGCTGTTTTTGTCCCGATTAAACCGGAAAACACATAAATGACCATGTGAAAAATAATAATGAAATGAAATAAATGCATCCAATGGTACTGATGATGCACTAAGGTATTTGTAGTAAGACACCACTTCCAGATTTGTCCACCCAGTTTTATTTCTGTCTTTTTTGTTTTTCCCCACCTCTGCCCCATTTACCCAGCAATTTAGTTCTCTGGGTTTGCTTTTCAGCACATCATTAAGGAAAATGGAATCTCAAATTCTCTTTAAACGTTCCGGAAGGAGACGCATCTAACTATCAAAATATTTAAAACATAAGCAACTTCTTCAGGGTGAAATGTATCCCCCAAAACACAGGTGCAAATAAACATACTCTAAGCTTCAATGCATAACAGGTACACTGGAAAATGAAAAGGTGTCAGTCCTGCAAATCATCAGATCAGGCAAAAATCTCTGTAATCTCACTGACCTGTATCCTCTACTAGTTCAATGGAAATCATCCAGGGCTACTCTACCCATAATCTTTAAGCTTCAGAACATTGTGTCTCACAATCTTGAATGTATTTATTTCAGCATCGCTTCAGTAAACTATGGAAAAATTGAGAGCAAAATCTACAAGGCCACCTTCTGCACTTTGATAGGGAGACAAAGGAGTCAAAAATGCAAGATTCATAGAGACGTTGAGGGAACAAATAAAAGAGAGCATGACTTCACTAAGTGCAAGAAGATATTTAATATAAATACTTGGAAACATCTTTTATGCAATTACTTTCAGAGCTGTTTCAAACATGTAGCTCATCACTACTACTGTTTTTTTTTTGTTTTTTGTTTTTTTTTCTTTTTTGTAACAGCACAGTGTAAAACCACTTTTACCAAGGAAGAACACGCAAACTTTTTTTTTCTACCTTCCTAGTATGTAATTTCTAAGGAGCTAACCAGAGGCTTTGAGTGCTTAAACAAATGCAAAGATAAGATTCTAATGAAATTATATTCTTATTAAGTCTTTTTTGAATTATTTTGAGATCACAGTCATGAGCCAAATGACTACTACCTTTTCACTAACACATGTTAATTAAGATAGTCAGTGCCCTGAAAACTTCTATGTATGAAGCAAACAAAAAAAAATCAATCTCTTTCCTTCCTTTTTGATGACTAAATACTGAAAGCCAGTGATGTATTTCATCAGATATTTTTAATATTCAGATTTTTAAAAGCATAGTTCCTATTTTCCTGATGTGTTTTACCACATATAATGTATGTTAAAGTATATTAAGACAATTTATTATGTTGATGATAAGCAGGATGCAGTTATGTCTGTTTCCTGTTTTTTAATCATTTCTAAAAGTCTGTATAGCAGATTTGACTCCATTCACACCTCTTCAACTTTCCATTTGAGAAATTAAGTCCATTTGTATTACATCTTGCTGGGCAGACAGAAGATATGGGTGGTCCTTCTATCAATCAAAATTGTAATTACCTTTCCCAATTGTCTTTGATATTTTAATCAAAAATAATTATGACTCCTAGGCATTACATTAATACAACAGTGGTTATTTTTATTGTAAATAATAATATTAATCGCATATTTGATACAGTATATGCAATTCTATATGGACTTTTCTTCACTCCTTCATTCCCTCCCTGTCTTTTTAGAGGTTTTTTTTAATATATATTTTAGAAGCAGATCCATAGGCTAATGCTAATGTTAAGATCGTGCATGTAAAACTCACAATAAATTGTCAGCCATTCTTTAAGAATTCACAGCACATGTGTTACCCTGACTTCTTTGCAGAAGATTTGAGGTACAATCACATAATGCAGAAGTAATTCTTTATTAACTGGGCTCTCTGACTGCACTAATAATGGTAAACGTGAGCAAAAAGAACTTAAGAAGAACCACTTGATATGATAAAGGATAGTTCTTTTACTATTATGATGTATAATTTCCTGTCTTCCCCTGTAAAAAGGTGAAATTTATAGCCATTTCCTGCATGTACCTTTTTCATTTTAGTTTGACAATCCTCAGCTTTTTTACTTCAGCAGTACCTTTGTCACTGGAACTGAGCATTTGAAACTTCTTTCTAATTTGATGAAATATACATATGGCATTAGCATGCTAGAGGTAAAGGGTACTAACATCAAAGTCTGCACAGCCCACATTAGAATGATCTTAAACGGGCATTATATATTTATATAGTGGGGAAAGAAGGAAGTCTCCTAGAAGCAGTTTAAAGGATCTTAATTTTACTAAATGTTTCAGTAAAGAATTTTAATTAATCTTCTTACCAATATCTTCACTTCTGTAAAGCAATTTAAAAACAGTTGTTCTTTATTTAGCAGTTTGGATGCAGTTACAAAACAGGTGCATTGTTGCACTGCAACACTTAAGGAGTTAAAGGATGTACATGCATATGATATCTTTAAACTTTCAACTCAGAATTATTGATGGATGTAAAGCTACTCATTCAAAATCATCTAACCTTCTTAACTGGTTAAAAGACTATAATCCTCTCAGTTATTAGCAGACCTTTGAAGTGAAACAGTGAAACTCAGTCCTTCTGCCTGTTTTGAAAATTCTCATTGACTGTAGACTAAATCATAGGGAAGTTTCGGCTGCAGCACTTTGTCTGCAGAGTGAGCAGTGGATTACTTAGTTGAACTTTGCTCCAGTCGGGACTTTGTAGTGCATATAAATCTTGAATCCATCTAAGTTCACCTTAAATTAGCCTTGCAAAAACAATCTCCAAACTTCAGCTGTCTGCTTGGTGGCTTCTGGCTAGGTGCCATGTAGAAGCTGAGATGCTGATTAATTGTCTTAATTTCGTAAAAGTATCTCACATTTTATTAAAAATAAAATATCATGGAATATACACATTTGCTTTTCACTTTATAAAACTACATTTTTGGTTGGTTCTATGCAGACTATTGGCAGACACATTGCATATTAGGAATGAAATGGAGGAGAAATTTGAAAGCTTTACAATTCCTGAAAGCCTTATTGCACAATAATGCCACTGCTACATGAACAGCCTGGGACAAGGCCAAACAAGCAATGCCAAGATACAACAGATTTTTCAATTTTCCAGCAAATAGAAACAAATTCTAGTTTCAGAAGGTGTACTCAACAAACACTTCTCAATGTGTTTCTGATTTGTGGTATGAATATTTTTACTGCTGGTGCCCTGTACTTTTGAGACATTTATTTCCTAAAAGAAAGATTCCTTTCTGTAAACTTCAACTGTCTGTTTTTCAAAGCAATTTAAAATCAAACACACAAATAAAATTTTTAACATATGGAAACCTTCATATAGAGTCTTACGTATTCCAAGTTAAAATTGTTTTATAAACCGTAATGCTTTGCAGATGAAAACACTGAGAAGATGACTGTTTTTAGCTGTAATGCTTTTTGACAGCGTTAAACCTTGTTTTAGTAATTGACATCAAAATGTTTGGTGGGTTTAAAATGGACCATTAATAAAGATGGCATGTTTTAAGTTTTAAAAATTTTACTTAATACTGCGAAGTTGTATAGAATTACAAATATGATACAGTATTTTTAAAAAGAAAATAATCTTTTATGTTTCTATGTTCAAAACAGTTTAGATGCATCTTTAAAATATTATGTTGGCTCTTCGCTGTAATAACTACCCTAGAATTTGGGATTTTTTTTTTTTAATTATTATTACTTTTCTGTATCACATAAATTTTTTACTTTTCTTGTTAAAGTTGTTAATTATCTTCTCCACTGGCTGACTTTTAATACCTTTTGTTTAATACAAAGAGTCCCACCTGAAGATTTCTGTACGTGAAGTGGAAAAATTTATCAGTTAAACATTAACAGATTATTAGCTTGCACACTGAATATTTCTAATATATGTACACTGACACCTCTAAAGTATTTTTGGAAGAGTAAACATTAATTTAGAGGAATGTTGCCGTCTTAAAAGACTGTTCATAAAGAGTGGATTTTAAAACTTATTTTACTGGCTAAGGAGATTCTGGAGGATTTAATTCCTCAACTGTAAAAATAGGAAATACTTCAATGGGAAAGTGTTCTTCCTAATCTACTGTAGTTCATTAACTTTTGAGACAAGTTTTGATATCATATTTTGCATAGACAAGGTCTGAAAGAATTAAAATGTTGATGCACTGCTACTGGATAAACATGGGCATTAGTGTTTTCCACAATGGACTTGTTACAAAGGATTGAAGTGGATGCTTACTTTTAAGCATGTGCTTAAATTTCACTGACTCCTGCTCTGGGAGTGCAGTATATGTTTTCAAGAACTCGACTGCAATGAGTCATAAATTAATTTGCATCTTCCTACAGGCTGACTATGTCTCTGTGGACAATTAGTCTCTTTTAGAAGCCAAAAGAAACAATGAAAATGAACTGATGACACGATGAACCCATTTACATGGAAGACACAAGCTGATTTCATCCCCATGTTCAAATTTTACAATGAGGAGAGTGTGCAGACCCCACGTAACAGCTCTCTTGATTGACAGTTATTGGAAAGAAACAAAGGATGGTAAAGAACAACAACCCCCTGACGTATGCCAAACAGACAGCACAGACTGACTTTTTTTTGGAGGAATTCCAGTGACAATTTTTTACTGCTTCCAGAGTAACGTTACTGCTCAGTCACTGATCATGAGAAAAAACAGAAGCCGAAATGCAGGAAGTAAATACAGGTGCCAAGTGACGGATCTGCTTCAGTAGGTAAACAGGCAAAAGGAAAGTTTTGAAAGGAAATCATTTAGAGCAGAAGCATGATCAGAGAGCCATCAAGGCTGTGGTTACACATTCAGCAGCAGGGCTGCTCAAGCCTACTTAGATTTGGTTCCTGCTGTCCATCTCCTGCTCACTCCCTCCTTAAGACCCCTTCCCTGTGTTGGCATGACTGTTTGTACAGCTGCACGGTGAACAGACTCAAGGACCTGGTCCCAGTGAAAAATAACCCACTAGAAACGGATCAGTTCCATTCCTGATTTACTTCAGAGCCCCACAACTGGTCGTACTGACACAGCGAAGGTTATGATGTGGGAATGAGACTGTGCAGCTGAGGAGAGGAGGAGCTGTTGAAGGAGGGCCTGTCAGCGGCACAGCTGGTCACATCCCATGACTAAGGAGGGTGTGCCTGACTGCACCTCCAGCACGCTGCCCTCTTCCTGATAGAGATTTCTTTGCTGCTGAAGGTCTTACTGGTTTGAGAGTAGGACAGTTAAATGAACATTCAGTGCTTACAGCATGAAGGCTAGGTTTCTAGGCTGCCATCATAATCTACAGAGATGCAGGGTTTTATTGAGTTGGATAAATACAGGAAACTAGTGCCATCTGCAACTGCCTGGCCTCTACCAGCTGGCTGGAAAAGGGCATAGATACACTATGTTGCATGTGCCAGCCCTCTCTGGATGTCTCAGACACCCTAAGGAATCTCGTATGACACTAGACATCTCTGTGTATGAAACTGAATCAAGCTGCTAAAGTAGCCCCGAGGTACCTAAACAGAACTATTTAAAGTATGTGCCTATAGTTAGAAATTCCCATGAGTAAACAGCTAGATTCCATTGGCTAAATACAGAGATCAACTGCTTTTTGAAATATTTTGAGACATCTTCCCAGGGCTGACAAATACTCTGCAGGACCTAGGGCAGATCTGTGCTGTTTTGAAAAGATCATTTGAGACAGAATGTATCAGGGCATCTCAGATGGCATGGGGCACAAGGCATGAGTCAAATGGACTGCATTCTTTTTGTCGCTATTTAATTTCACGTTTGTCTGTAACAGTAACTGTAAAGGGAAGCAGTGTTTTCCATCACTGGATAACATATATTCTGATCATTTCTTTGTTTTCCTGAAGTTAAAAAAACATAGTAATCTCAAAATTGAATATACATATACACCAGCTAGGTATGGTTCCAGTATGTGTAGCTTACATATCACCTGATTTTCACTCCTCACCCCTCCCAGTTATCCTGAATATAGGATTTATTGGGGGATAGCAATTTTATCTTTTTGTCTCAGGAAACAGTTCTCCCACCACCACCAGTGCACACAGAGGAAACAATACACAGCAGAAAAACAGCAAAATGTAAGCTGAAGAAAATTGACGATGGAGAATTGGGCAAAAGAAGATGTTTTCTGCTACAATTCAGACTGTTTTTAATGAATCTTCAGGAACAGCTCATTTGAAGATCAGCATGGACAAGGCTAGTGCAGCTTTCAGCTCCTTGCAGGGTGTTCAGAGGCACATTGTCTCTTTTCAACCTTTAGTAACAAAATTCAAGTGATCTAAAACTGATTAGTTTAATTCTGCATTTAAATGTAATTGTAATTTTATTTTATTTGTTTTTATCTTTTCTAAAGCACTCTAAGAGGTCCTAAAGAAAGGTGTTACACAATTGTAAGTGCTGGAGTGATTGACAGAGTATTTTACAACTGGCACTTATTATTCCTTTTATTAAGAATAAAGTGGCTTTTAGACTAAAAACAATAGGGCGAAAAGGGGTCTTTTATGCACTCATTATAAGTAGAAAATTGGAAGGAAAAAGTTGTAATAAAAACTAAATGATTTTGGCACGATGTATGTTTCTTGCATTATATGTTAAGTGGTATATACATTGAAACCACTGGACATACAATAGCCCTTTAGCTATGGAAGAACAAATGGAAAGTGAAGATTAAAACTGCAAAAGTAATACATGTAATAACCATCTTTTCTTATTTTTGTTATGAGTAGAAAGAAGTCTTTATGTAGAAAAAAAAAATGTAATAACGTTCTATTTTCCCTTTCAATTGAAATTCAAGGGAAGTGACAGAGGACTTGAAGCAGATTGTCTGTTACATGCCCCTGTTCTAAGATGACAGATCATTTTCCCCCATATTGCTATTCTGTTTTATTTAGAGCAATCCTCTATTCCCTAAAAATGAATGTGTGCTAAATGCCTATGCACATTCACTCGTTTTCGTAAACGGGATGCAGATTCGGAGAGACAAATTCAACATTTCAGAACATTACCTAACACAGCAGACCCTAGAATCTCCTGGCTGAAACCTGCACTGGGTACTGTTGCTTTGATTCTGGACCACAATATATAGTAACAAAAGGAACTGAATTTCTGTTACGATCATGTTCACAATAGCAAAGTCACAATCCCTAGTTTGCATCTGGCTTATTTACACTCCTCTACTTTCTCCATAAGAAATCGTTTCACTGCAGTTGGGGTTTTTCGGCTCTGCATCAGGTGCAAAATCTCTGGGAGCTCTTTCTAAAGACGCTGTCCCTGCAACACTGGAGGTTACCTTACACTCCAAGTCACAGTCTTACAGACTCTGATTGTGGAGAAGTTTGACATATTTAAGCACTGTAAGGCTCTTACAAGTCCAAAAACAGTCATGAAAGTTGGCTTCACATCTACTTGATTTATTTATAGTAAAGATTGACCTATAAAAATTCCCCGAAATGAAGAACAATTGACAAAATGGCTCTTTTTGTTAAAGTAAGACACCACCCTACCCTCCACAGTCAGTTCACACCATCAGTGTAGCCTCTCAGGATCATGACACTGTACTACGGCCAGACCCAAGCTTGGAAACATGTTCTGGTGGAAAGATAGGTCCTTTCCTAAGCCATATGCTGAGGTACACAGCTTTCACTGAATTCAATGGACATTTCAGTCTTTTATTTGTTTGAAATGAGAATGTGTATCAAGCAAATGCAAAAAAAAAGAGCTTTTGGAGCTCACTACTTGACTTTGGAAAACCTTAATGTGTCCAATAACCCTACTGATTTTAGTGATGTAGGGATGATGACTCTTCCACCTCTGACATCCTGTCTTGTTTTGTGATTACAGAGCATAAGCTTTTGAGAGTATAAATGGCCCATATGCAACAAACCTAAAACAGACTAGCACTGCTGAAATATAAATAGCATTTTATGTAAATTAAAAAAAAGAAAAAATCACAAGTCAACACTAAGTTCTTGTAAACCCTTTAAGTAAGATAAATATAACAATACAAAAAACCTGAAAATTCAGACATGTAAATATTACAACTTATAACATCAGACTTCTCTTACATGTCATAGTCATGTTGGAACTAGCACTGACAGTGTGCCTTGTTGAAAAGAATATATGGTTATATACTGAAAAATCCATATTATGATACAGAAATAGACCCCGTGGGAGTATCTGAACTTGCATAAAAGTTATCATGCAGTGCTAACCTGACAAGGAAGAGCTAGGAGAAAGGAATAAACCAAGCAGATGTTCAAACACCTAAGATGGTTCTGGTACTTTAATTAATATTATTGGGTAATATTTTCAAATGCATCTGAATAATGAGAAGTTGAAGTGCAGTTTTTATGATTTTGGAAATTCTTGTATGATCTACTGAAATGTTTAGGCACTTAAATACCTTTAAAAACATCTTAATATAAATGCCATCCTACCACAAAATTAAATGTAGTTTTTCATGCCTGCAGGAATGCTGTTAAAAACTTTGCTTCTGTCAGTGTCTTTTAAAATGCAATACTATATCATTTAAACTGCTTTTTTTTCTTCAGTGCCTGCTCTCACAGCCGAAGTTCTGGGCCATTCAAACTTCAGCCCTACTTCTGCGGACCAAGCTTGAGAAAGGAAGCACTCGTAGAATGGAACGGGCGATGAAGCAGACACAGGTAAGGNTCACTGAAAATTCTAGGTCTTAAAGCACAGTAAAATATACCTATCACCCAACTTTCTTTGAAATAGTATTTTTGAGTTTTGAATTGAGAATATAAAAGGAACTGCATTAAACTTCAAGTGTACTCTCCAGGAAGGAGAGAAGAAGAGGAGGGAAAGGAGAGAGAAGTGAAAGGGAAGAAGGGAGAGAAAAAAGTGAGGAAGAAAGACAAATAGAGAACAGAAGAGAGAGGGAAGGAAGGAAGGAAGGAAGGAAGGAAGGAAGGAAGGAAGGAAGGAAGGAAGGTAGGAATGTAATCGGAAAGAGAAAGAAAGAAAAAGAAATGTTTAGCAGAATTTAAAAGGTCAAGTCTATCCATCTATCTAATTAGAGTATCAGGAATCTTAATTCATGGGAAAAAGAGTGAGTATCCACTGTGTACCAAGACCTCTCAGCTTGAAATGGTAACATTTATATTTCAGTCTTGCAGAAACCTTAACCACACTGAGGCACTAAAATTTCTCTTAATTGTATGAATCTCAGATCCGTTTCATCCTATGAGAACATATCAACAGGAACAGCATATTCATTTAAAAGAAAAAAATAAAATAAATTAGCCCTCACAACCAGAATTTTTGTTTAAATAGTCCAGGTCACTTTTGTTAGTTACATTACATAGGAAATAAAATACTGTAAAAATAAATAGTACGCAAAGCAAACTTTTTTCCACAGGATTTTGTCCTTTTTCTTCATATCAACGGCTTCATTGTTCTATAGTGACTTTGGTAATATAAATTTCCCTTTTAGTAAGATGTCATTACTTAGAGGCATACAGCAGATACTCTGTATTTCAAAGGCTGCTGATAGCCCAGTAATATCTGCCATATTAGCCTCTTTTTATCAGTATATTGCATTTCTTTCCTAGGTGTCGGCAGACCAAGAAGTTGACACTGTCAGTGGCTGAGTTTTCATATCACTTCTCACCACCATTTCAGTTACTTCTGACAATGTTTTGTGATTTAGTCCTAGGCAAATATCAGAGAATGAGAAATGCTGAAGGTACAGAAGGCATTTCCTCTATGTAATTTATCATAATATATANCTGCAACATAATGAGACTGTCCAAATTGCAATAAAAACATAACAAATTCTAAACACTCTCTTAAAATTTGAACAGGTAAAACAAATAGACATTTGATTCTCAAAAGTCTTAGGATAAAGTACCTCAAAAGAATCAGTTAAACTTGATAACCACAAGGTTAGAAATACAGTCCTGCCACAAACTAAAAACTGCTTTCATAATGGGAAGGTAAAAGTAGGAATAAATTTTGAGTTCTTTGTGGAATGAACCTGTTTATTAGTAGTACTTCAGAGATCAAAGCTAGGACTAGCATTGTTCAGTACAACTATGAATAATCTAGATGAGAAGGTGAATGCTGAGACAACTTCTCATCTAGCTTGTTATGATCTTTTTTACACTGCAAAAATTTTCTTTTGTATTCTTGAAGCCCCATTTCTCCTCTTTTCTCCACTAATCCCTTCGTTGGTGGGCAGGGCTTACCAGTTACCGTTCGTGGTACATCACAACTGTGTTTGTCCTTAATGAGGCCTGTTTGAATAATACAAATATGCAGAGTTAATAAGTAATATTAACTCTGGGTAATTAGTAAATGCAA
>VXAV01009779.1:45552-59688 GCA_013399715.1 Alectura lathami
TTGTTCACTTAAAATCACATTTAATTTGCCCATTTTTTTGTATGTTTTAGTATGGGATAAGCTGAGCAGTTTAGAATTCAGTCAAAGAGGTGCCAATACCACCAATATGAAGATCCTGAGGCAGGATCTTTGCCGAGAGAAATGGCAGAGGAATAAGAGATAACAGACATAAAGTGAAACAAGACAGCTTCTGACTGAACAGATATAAGAAAAACATTCTCAGCGTGTGGACAGTCAGGAAGAGGAACAGGTTGCCCAGGGAATTTGTGAAGTCCTTGGAGGCTTTGAAGAGCAGAGTGTAAGAAGCTCTGAGCAGCACGGTCTGACCTCACAGATGAGTCCCCTTGGGAAAAGAGGTTGGCCTGGAGACTTCCTCAAGTCCATTCCAACCTGAATTATCCTATGATATCATGCTTCTCAATAAATAAAAATCAGTCTGAGATGTTTTCTATCCCAGGGCAAATTTGAGGTGATAAAGTAAAACGTGACATGCAGGTTTGACAAAGTAATAATTTCATTGATCAAAAAAAAAAAAAATTCAAAGATATTTTAGATATTTTTCCCTCAAAGATTTTAAGGAAGTGCATCTTCTTTTTTCCATTCTGTTGGTTTTTGTTTGTTTGTTTGTTTGTTTTTTATAATCTTTATTTCATCCAGACTTCTAGATGCTAGATCAGAGTTATCCCATCTAAAGCTAACCCTCTAAAAGTGTGTACCTAGTCTACATCAAGCGTCTAAACTACCTTCACAGTTAGAGAGGTTTTACTGAAGGTAGTGCTTTCCGCCTATCATCTAAGACACTCATATGAGAATGGGATAAAGCATTGTGGACAAATCCTCTGCTTTCCTAACTCTAGTAGGGACCCAGCTAACTTGTTGTAGACACCTAAGCAGATAAACTCAGGGTGACTGTCAGGACAAAAATCTCCTGAAATAGATCCAGTCATCTATAAGATTTCTTGTTTAGAGGAAATGTTACACTGATAGAACCACTGTAATAGCTAAAGCTTTTATGTATATGTACAAATTACCATAGCTCTTAATAGATTATGGCATACTGGCTGACCATTGTAACTGATCAAAAGCCTGACGTATTCTGATGTAAGAGAGAGATTGGCTTAAACCATTTTCACTATTGCTGAAATCAAAGCTCCTTTGATAGCATTTGCTATAGCAGAATTCATGAATAATTACTGCCTTCAGCTGACTTTCCAAATGTCTAATTTGCTAACACTTGCATTATTCACCACCATCCAGAGGAACAAAAGCAGGATCCAAAATGTGAACAGTCAAGAAGAGATTGTTCGGTGAGTTTGTGTGTTTTCTAAAGGTATTTTCCCTAAAATACAGAAAACACTTTTGTATTTTAAAAGGTCATATGCAGAGAAGATACGTGGCAGATCCATATGTAGCACTTCTGTCCCTGTCTTCCAGCAATGAATGAGTTACCTGGGGAAATGATGTTGACTGCCACACAGTCTTCCACAACCCTCCTCTGAAGAGGACTATCGCTCCACACAATAGATGTGCAAACAGAAAATTGTGCATCACCCTGTCATGTGATCATGTCAGGAAACTTACGGGCAACTCAGAAAACAATTCTATGAATTTTATGTTCTTGCATACAGGGTGCATGAATAAAGTGGCTTATCAAAATTTAACAGTTAAAATTCAGTAAAGATGGAAAAATTTCTCTTCCGTCTACCCACTCATAGCAACACAAAGGTGCCACAGTGTCAGAAGTCACATGCCATTTTTAAAATAATGGAGTACATGAGTCATGACAGCTGTTACTGACATTTACTCTTGCACTGATGAAGAATTAATACTGAAAATGTTTTTTTTGTGTGTGTGTGTGTATGTATATGTTTGGTTTTTTTTTAGTGTTTAATTCACATCTGATTTCTTTTTTTTTTCCAGAGTGCTTTTCAGACTATTTAGTACTCTAGAAGCATTGCTCAGATAGTGTTCGAACTGGAGTATACAGCACCCAAGGATGCTTCACAAATAACTGCATTCTTGACAGGGCGTATAAAGAAATTCTCAGAAGTAATGCCTGTGGGTGGAGAAATAAACAGAATTTTGTCAAAGAAACAATCTATCATTTCAGTTAGAAGTTCTGATGCCAATCTTTGAAGTATCACTTTCAAGGAGAATATTCCAAAATCAAAGATCACAGCAGTTACAAGTTCAAGTGATTCTGATGGTCTCCAGGCATATTCGTTTCTGTTCTCATCTCAGACTCTATGACCCTCAAGCTTCAGTGCATACAGACAAATAAAATTGTTATCAGAGTCAGATAATTCAGTGACCTCATTTTGATCATTACTTTCATAGTCTCTTGTATTTGAAACAGCTTGACATTTTTTGTTGCTGACCCAATTTCTACTTCTCCATTGCAGGCCCAAGTGAATATTGAAGGGATGTACTCACTTTTTCTTCTATAAAGAAAATATCTCATCTGATTGCAGCTTTAAATCAGATCAGAACTGGACAAACAAAATCAGTTGGCAAGACCATTTTCCCCATTAGGGTTAAAAAGAAAAAAAAAATCAAATGAAAAAATTCATACTATAAAGTCATCCCTACAGTTTGTTGGGTATGATACAGAGACTGTAGAGGGATCATGCTGCGTCAGCTCTATGTTGCACTTTGCATTCAGAATAACAAGATAATAAAGCTAAAACAATCTGCTTTATGTTGATTCGGGGTTGAATTTAGAAAGTGATAAACTAGCACTTTTATCCATGATAAGAGCATTATTGCACAAGGAAACAGCAGTTCAAAAATCTGAAAGGAGCTGTAGTTATGCACACTGTCAGGAAGAGCAGTGATACATTTTTAATTCCTTTTCTGTATGTGGAGTACTAAAAAGTTCCCCTTACATGGAAAATCTGAGATTTTAATCAAGATAGAATAACATACTTAACAAGAGACAGTGACTTTGTCCCAAGATATTCTGTAGACCCAAAATGGCAAATAAAGATTTTCTTCTATGAAAAACAACTTCACTCCAACAATGCTTTGGATTATTTTCCCCATCGTACCACATTGTAAGTTCAACTACATGATTTAAAAACTCGTGATTTAAAAACTTGACCCTCATGATCTAAAAACTTTTCAAGTATAGAATCATAGAATGGTTTGAGTTGGACAGTACCTTAAATATCATCTAGTTCAAATCCCCATGGCATCAGCAGGGACACCTTCCACTAGATCAGATTGCCCAGGCCCCATCCAGCCTGGTTTTGAGCACCACCAGAGAAGGGGTATTCACAGCTTCCCCAGGCAGCCTGTTCCAGTGACTCACCACTCTCTGAGTAAGGAACTTCTTCTTCATATCTAATCTAAATCTTTCCTCTTTTAGTTTAAAGCCATTATCCCTTGTCTTATCCCTACACTCCTTGCTGAATAGTCCCTCTCCATCTTTCCTGTAGGCCCCATTCAGGTACAGAGAGATCACTATAAGTCTCCCTGGAACCTCTTCTCCAGGCTGAACAACTCCAGTTCTCTCAGATTTGTTCATAGGAGAGATGCTTGGATCATCAAGTATTCCCAGTTAATACCTCTGTTTCAAATTGCCTTTGTCTCATAATATATTATTTTGCTACTATGATTCTCACCTATGTGATCTTATTTTCACTGCATATTACCATCCTCCACAACTCCTATGTTATTTTTCTCCCCTCACTGTTATTTGTAACACCTCTTAATTTTGTATGTTTTCCAGATGTAGAGTCTTGTTAATGTCTTTTTGAAGACTAAAGGAATTAAACAGAACAATTTTATAACTTGTATCTATAAAATAAAACTCCAGGTCAATCAAATGATTCCATGATTATGCTAATGACATTGAAAAGAAGACTGAAGCTTCCCAGGTCTCTAATCCAACATATAGGAGGTGACAGGTCCAGAATCAGTAAAGAAAATTCAAAACCAAGAGCATTTCTACTTAAACAATGAACTTAGAATATCCTTCATTACTGCCTCTTCAATTCCTCTCAGTGAAACATGGGTATTTCACTGCTCAGCCACCAGTCAGCAAATATTTTTATCTCCAGCCCCGCTGAGTTGAAAGAGACATGCAACTCCTGACCACAGGCAGGCAGTTTCAGAAAGTTGCTTGTATGCAGATTAAACAGTCAGCTCCCATCCTAAATAAAGCAATGCACAAATGAAGAAAGAGCTAAACAAATGGCTGGTTTTGATCTCAGTTACATTAATACATATTATCAAACACCTAGTTGTTGTTATACGCTTTTCAGAAAACAAGGTTGTTACAAAAGGTTTTACGATGTATAAAAAAAAAAAAAAAAAAAAGGATGTTTAATTCTGAAACTGCAAAATATTGATTGTAAAGTATTCAGCCAATCATCAGTCTTTATGTACTGTGGTTGTTTTATTTAACATACTGTGATAATAATTATCTTTAGCTCAACTGGATACAAATAAGTAAGTTTCCCTTTGGAAACAAAAAATAACAAAGCAAATAAAAACTATCCCACAGAAGCACAGTAGTGTTTGAACATCAATTTGACAGATACTGTAATTTCCCTATTATAGGTCTGTGAATATCATACAGGAGTACACTGCTGTAATACTATAAGAATTCTTCATAGAAATCATCTGAAAAAAGAAAAGTTTTATACAAGTCAGAGAAGATATTGGAAGATGGGCTCAGCTTGATGAATTTTGTGGTTGGCCCAAACCCATGACCTTGACTTATTTCCATTTAACACCACTAAACCAGTAACAAGCACAACTGAAATCACTATGAGACAGGAGAGTTATCTCTGTAACAGATTTTCTCTAAGCAGTGCTATGTCATCCACATACATTTGTATGCAAGTGACAAGAATCAAAGCATGTTCTGTTCTAATCTATGCCTTCCTTACTATTTTATGTCTAGGGAAAAGATGACAAAGGTGTGCACTACAGTCTTTCCAGGTCCCTCTGTAGTAGAAGCAATGAATACAAAAGATGACACACATTTTATTAATCTTCTTTCAACATCTTCTTTCATAATGTATTCAGAGCTTTGCTTTTCCATATTTAAATAGGAAAAATGGTTTCAACAGTAAAGAAGGAAGGGACAGAAAACTTCTCATTCTTTACATAGACATTTTTTCTTGTTGTTGTGCCTGATAGTGTTACCGAGAGAGAGAGACTCATAGCAAGACATAAGCATTTGCTTCTTCTGTACCATATCTCATTGTTGAAAGAATGTGCCTTTGACCTAGTTAATCTTCATCCTCAGAATACTCACCACTGATGACTATTGAGATTTTTACAATATTATACACATGTAGACTTCCCAGTTATCATCACCATAAATTAGAGCCTTGTGTTACTATGGGCAGGTCCTGTCACAGAATGGGGCACACAGTAACTCCATATGCATTGCTGTAGCCTTAAGAGCCAGGTGGAAAATGACAGTCTTTCCATGAGGCTGTCTTTCTGCAGAAGACAACAGGCCACCTTTTAAGTAAGACAGTTCCCTGTGAGTACAACTGCTAATGTGCTTTACATGCTGGCCCTAAGACAAAATTCTTGATGACAGATGTTCATCTCAATAGCTACAGACTTGTCTAGGAAATTAGCAATAGTTATCTGATAGATTTTGCCTTCTTTGGGAATGAAGTTTTCACCCTACAACCAGAGGCCTGAAAGTCTCTAAAAGGAACTGGGGATCTTTACCTCTTTTTAAATAGCTAAGAGAGATATTCAGAGACATATGAGTCACTGTTGTAAAAGATAACAAAAAATGTTTTTACAAATACATTAACAGCAAGTGGAGGGCCAAGGAGAATCTCCATCCTTTATTGGATTTACTGAGAATGAGGAAAAGGCTGAGGTTCTCAATGCTTTCTTTACTTCTGCCTTTAATAGTCAGACCTGTCATCCTCAGGGTACTCAGCCCGCTGATCTGGAAGACGGGGATGGAAAGCAGAATAAACCCCCTACAATTCAGGAGGAAAGAGTTAGAGACCTGCTACTTCACCTAGACTGTCACAAGTCCATGAGGCCAGATGGGATCCACCCAAGGGTACTAAGGGAGCTGTTGGAAGTGCTTTCCAAGCCGCTCACCATCATTTATCAGAAGTCCTGGTCAACCGGAGAGGTCACAGACAACTGGAAGCTTGCCAGTGTGACACCCATCTACAAGAAGGGTTGGAAGGAGGGTCTGGAGAACTACGGGCCTGTCAGACTGACCTCGGTATCAGGGAAGGTTACGGAGGAGATCATCTTGAGTGTGATCACAAGGCATGTGAGGGACAGCCAGGGGATCAGGCCTAGTCAGCATGGATTCATGAAAGGCAGGTGCTGCTTGACCAATCTCTTCTCCTTCTATGACCAAGTGACCTGCCTGGTGGATGAGGGAAAGGCTGTGGATGTAGGTTACCTAGACTTGAGTAAAGCCTTTGACACTGTCTCCCACAGCATTCTCCTGGAGAAGCTGGCAGCCCATGGCTTGGGCAGGTGTACTCTTCACTGGGTTAAAAACTGGCTGAATGGCTGTGCCCAGAGAGTGGTGGAGAATGGAGCTAAATCCAGCTGGTGAGCGGTCATGAGTGGTGTTCCCCAGGAGTCAGTGCTGGGACCAGTCCTGTTTCATATCTTTATTTATTCTCCAGATGAGAGGATTGAGTGTAACCTCAGTACGTTTGCAGATGATACCAAGTCGGGAGGAACTGTTGATCTGCCTGAGGGTAGGAAGGCCCTACACAAGGATCTGGACAAGCTGGATCGATGGGCTGAGGCAACCTGCATGAGGTTCAACAAGACCAAGTGTCAGGTCCTGCACTTTGGTCACAACAACCCCAAGAAATGTAACAGACTTTCCAGTGGCTGGAAAGTTGTGCGGAGGAAAAGGACCAGCCAGGAAGCTGGTCAAGAAGGCAAATGGCATCCTGGGTTGTATCAGAAATAGTGTGGCCAGCAGGACTAGGGGGGTGATCGTCCCCCTGCACTCAGCACTGGTGAGGCCACACCTCGAGTGCTGTGATCTGTTTTGGGCACCTCACTACAAGAAGGACATTGAGGCCCTGGAAATTGTCCAAAGAAGGGCAACAAAGTTGGTGAAGGGCCTGGAGCACAAGGCTTATGGGGAGTGGCTGAGGGAACTGGGGCTGTTCAGTCTGGAAAAGAGGAGGCTCAGGGGAAACCTTATTGCTCTCTACAACTACCTGAAAGGAGGCTGTAGTGAGGTGGGGGTTGGCCTTTTCTCCCAGGTAACTAGTGATAGGTCAAGAGGTAATGGTCTCAAGTCGCACTAGAGAAGGTTCAGTTCGGATATTAGGAAATAATTCTTCTCTGAGAGAGTGGTCAGGCATTGGAACAGGCTGGCCAGGGAGGTGGTGGACTCTCCATCACTGGTGGTGTTCAAGAAGCATGTAGATATGGCACTTAACCACATGGTTTAGAGGACATAGTGGTTTTAGGTTGACGGTTGGACTAGATGATCTTCGAGGTCTTTTCCAACCTTGGTGATTCTATGTTTCTATGATTCTGTGTCTATCCAGACCAACAGAATCTTTACAGAATTGAGGAAGGAGACTTGTAGTCTTGTTACACAATATCCCTGGTGCTTTCCCCACTTCTTGTGTGACTGGGACATAACTACCTTTTAAAGCAAGATCAGACTTTGCTGGAATATGATAACAGCTACAGCTGATCATGCTTCTAGCTACTTCTAAAAATACAGGTTGTGGAAAGAAAAAGTAAATTGGCTCAGATAAACAGGTGAGGGTTTCTTCTGTAAATTGTTCTTCTGAAACAGGTTAACATCACTGGGGAATGAAACTTGTGAAAATTCAGGTTTTTGCATGGGAAATGATTTATCACTCCCAACCACATTTTCTTCATAAAGTAGGCATATGGTAAAATTAATATGGTGCAAATGAAATCTGATAGTGTTTAGGTTTCATTTAAGGGAAACAAAAATAAATGGGCATGAAGATCATTTTCTAGTGTCTCAAGCCCTTGTAAATTAAGACTCAAGCATATTTTTGGAAGATTTGGGAACCGTGCTCTTCTGCATAAGCTTTGCCTAAGATTAAGGGACTCTGTCAAACACATTTCAAGGTCCCTAAGCATAGACATGAAAGGAAATATCCCTTTAAGCCACTGAAATACTGTTCAAAGGGAAAAGCATAAAACAACTCTACTAACAATTGTTTTTTTCACTTGTGCCATTCATTGTAAGAGGGATACCTAGTCAGACAGTCACAGAAAAGAATCTGTTGAATCTATTCAGTCTCTTCCCAGTAGTTGAGACTGTGAGCAAAAATATTGTGAAGTGTTTTCTTCTTCTTTCTCTCCCTTCTTTCCTTCTTTCCTTTGAATGTACGGAAAGATGTTGTGGCCCTTAGACAGGACTCAAAAGAGAATCCTGGCTCCACTTTTAGAAAGAGTGTTTACATTAGCCTGCACCACGTTTCTTCAGTGCCACTTGGATTCCAGAATAAGAGAACTGGTGACTCTGAAATGCTGTGTAAAATATACTCCTCTGCAGATGTTGGGAAGGACACTTTTTCCTTCATGGAAAGATGATCCCATATCCTTTAGATATATGCACTGTATGGTTATACTTGTCTTTTTCCTACTGTACTCTTATTTTAGGACACAGAAGATAGAGAAGAACTTCCTTGGAGCATTCAGGTGTTGGGATGGCTTCTGAGCACACTGTTACTAACCACAACATCTTTTCCAGTAGAAACATCCACCATATCAGCTTTCAGCAGACAGAATCCAAGTTCTCTGAGTAGGTAGACTGAGAAAAACAGGGATTTGGAGTCCTGTGAGATCAACATTCATTTTGTAACTTTTCCTGAAGTAATCCTTTGCCTGAAATAAGTGTAAATCACTGCACAGACATATCCTAACGAATTCATGGAGGTTTTTGGAACACGAATCATAATGCTTGTATCATATCATGTGCATCTAATAATTCGCTGTTTGGAAGCAGAACAGAGCAGGGCTAATTACCTTATAAAACCTCACAGTTGATATAAATACTATTCCATTACATCTAAGGTGTATTCATACAGCAGTTAAGTATACAAATGACTTCTAATAAAGTGATAATTTTTCTATACTGTATAAATGCAATCATATTAAATTCAAATCAGTGAAATGCTAATTCACTTTTTAATGAGCTCCTTTCCAGTTTCTGATTTTTTAAGCAACTTTCATCTGAATTGGTTAAATATAGTTAATAAGATGAAAAGTGTGCTTTTTAATTAACTCAGACAAAATATTTCACTGTGTATGTGTGAGATTTTCAGGTAGCGTGATGTAAGCTTGAAATTCAGGTTTTAACTGTGTTTCATCTCCTTGTGACCTTTGAACTTTGAACATGGCAATCTGAAGTGTTGAGAAGGAATGCCATATACCCGCATCTGAAACTTGTGTTTCTCAGGAAAGCTCTTAGTTTCCTTCAGGATGTTTCTGCAGTATTATTGACCAGGATATGTTCTTCTTTCTGACCCATGAGAAATTAAATGCTTGCAACCCTTAATCCTGGTTAGCCTACAAAGTCTAAATGGGTCATTATGATCTTCTGTGTTGACTCTGACACTGTACAAAGGACTGAAAATTATTTTTGAGGTCCCTTTAAAGCCTGTGTCCTAATTGAGAGATAGTCTGAATAAAATTGATTTCCCAAAAGCTTTGGGAAAATAACTTATATCCTTCTCACCTTGGTCTGTTTGCTGTCTGCAAGGCTGACTGAAAGCTGGCCAGAATCAGTGGAAACTCTGAAGCTGATTTCAGTGAAATATGCGATCAGTGTCCTTGAATGTGTGATTATATGACCATTATCAATCTATTAATGAAAAAAATATGCTTGTTAATTCCTCTTCAGTAGACACAGAAACGTCTTTTCTCATATCCCATTCAGATCAGGCCTCAGAAGGATATTTACTCTTGATTTACTCTGGTGTAATTGAGTTCTGGACCTGGTCCACTACTGAAATTGCATTGCTCAAGAGAGTAGGAGCTATCACTTTGTTGATGGCAAGTCAACACCATTGCCAGCCATCAGAGGGTTCGTTAAAGAGAATAAAACTGGAGAATCAGAGAGCATTGACAGTATGCAGTGTATTACTATCTTTTACCCAGCAGAACTGAACTGAAGAATTATTCAAAACATAATGTAATATATTAGAGTGAAAACTTCTTTTTCCACATGCCTGATTTCCTCATGCCATTTGTGTATTAAGACTTAGAATCACTGATTCAATTAAGCTATAGCTTTTATTCATATTTTGCAGCTGTTGGATCTGAACTGAAGTCCTCCCTGGTCACCAGTTAGAGAGTTTTAATGATTGGGAGTTTGAATGAAGGTCATTATATCATATCCCATGTTACGTGCAGGTAATAAAATTCCTTTCTGCTTTGATTTTAATTGAACACAATCTTTCAAGTGAAACATGATATCAGAAAGACTTGCTTTGTCTAGATAGTAAAGTAAACGTGGCCTATTATTTGTCAATTTTATTGTCATTAAGTGCCTCATTCTTACAGAAACTCAACATTACTTCATTTCATGCTCACCAGAAACAGGTCAAAATGTTTTGGAAAATCTTCAAAACTTCAAACGGTTTGCCTGCAAGATGAGAGTCAGATTCATGATTTCTTTACACAGCAACTTAGCTTTGCAAGGCAGGAAACCTCAGTATTTTCACTGAACCTCAGCTTCCTTTCCTCCTTGAATCCTCAGAAAACACTTTGTTTTAAACACTACCTTTCATTCCAAAATGTTAGTTTTCATTTGTTTTAGATTCTTGCCTAATTCTGAACAGACACACGGTGGATGCTGGTGGAATAATGACACCATTATTTGTAGAAACACAAACAACAGTCATCAGCCACTCCTGGCATCTGTCCCCCAGAAGCAGCCCAGCTGAGTGTTTGGGTGGCACTCCGGAGTAGGCAAGCAGGTGGGATAATGTGCTCCCAGAGCATCTGCAAAGTATTTGTCAATCAGATCTTTTGTTACCTAATACTCTTAGCTAACCCTCAAAGATTGACAGCTCAGAACCTAAGCCTACAACTTAGGTAATTCCACATCCACTTAATGAATAATGATGCAGAGCTCCTTGTTTATTTGCTTATTCTGAAATCAGATCTTGTTTATTCTGTGCCCCTTTCTAGTCCTGATATATAACTAATTGTTGGCAGATGTGGCAAGTATCTAGGGCCAAGATATATTTGTTTGCACAGTCTGATTTTTGAGTCTTAACCAGTATCAGGCAATTGCAGCTGGTTTTTATCAAGACTCTGTACACTGTAGACAGTCCACCTGGCAAAACAAGATTTGCCCATGTGACCTTCATATGAAAGCTTTATATACAGGAGTTCTACTCAAACAATATTTAAAATTTCTGGAAATACCTAATTACATTAAAAAATTGAAGTCAAATTCTAATCAGTGTTTATACATGTAAAAATTGCCCTATGGTTCATATGCAATAGCATGACAGTATTTTTTGTTAATTTTGATTTAAAATCTGAACCATATAATAAGGGTGCTAATTCTCTGAGACAATCTTTCATTTTTGCAAGCTAGCCAACATCCACATTTAATCATCTTGCTTGAAACAAAGCAGAAAGCTAGTATTTGTCTAATGTTTGGAAGCAAAACAACAGCAGCAGAGGAAGAAAACAGCATGAATCCAGTTTAGCAGACTAATATCAACACTGCTTTCCTTTCTGGTGAGGATCTCACTCCTTCAGTACGCCAAGATGCCAAATTCTTCATTGTGTGTTGTTTTTATGACCTTCTTCAATTTTTAAAACAAATAAAGGATTAACATTGGAGCTGACTTGTTTACTTTAAGCTATCAACTCTCTGAACCATAGTAGCAGTTGAGTTTCTCATGCTTTTCTTTCAGTAGATTAATGTAGTTGGCTTGTGTCATCCACCCAAAAATCTTTTAGAATAATGCAATGGAAGATTTTTTTGATTTGAAGTGGTAGTGAATAATCTGCGAACTCTATGGCTATATGGTAATCTTCAATAATAAACTAGAAAATTTGAATTCAGATGTTTCGTGTACTTACTCTGTCACTGCCAAAAGCAAATACAAGAAGTACAGGATATTTAGGAATATATCAGCTCATAGGGGTGAAATCCTTCAAACTAAGGTGACTGAAAACCACAAATTTTCTACTGATTTTAATAATCTATAATTTCAATGATAATTGTGAAACTCCCAACTGAATTAGCATACCAAAAATGGGTACCCAAAATCGCAGGAGCAAAACAAAAATGTAGAATTATTAAAAAATAATTAAATCTTTTTTATCTTGTACCTTTGGTTCAGAGAATAGCCAGAACTTTTAACTTAATTTTCCAAACCTATTCCCCTTCCCTTCCCTTCCCTTCCCTTCCCCCCCCAGTNNNCCCTTCCCTTCCTTTCTCTTTTCCATTTGGAGGGAGGAAAAAATGAATATCCACACTAAAATCAGAAAATAGATCTTTTGCTAATATATGCCACCCATTTCACAATACCGCAACGTAAAATGCTAGGAGTGGAGATCAGACAGAAAGGTAACATAAAACAAGATAACAATTTAGAGTCTTTTGCAGCTCACCTCTCTTCTCTGATTACAAAACCTGTATTATTTTTTGTTAACATTAAAACACCACACAAAAACTGTGTTAATTGCCTTGAGTAGTCTTCTGAAGATCCCACTAGGTAGGTCTAGAATGCGTCAGGCAATTGTGATTTTGAGGGATGGGCTAAGTAAGTCACTGTTGGCCAGTACTCACATTAGTGCCACCTTGGCCCATGCGGCCTTTGACACCATGTCAAACACTGTCCTGCAACACAGTAGAAGCAGATAATCCCCAAGTTACTGTACAGTTCAAAAAAGCTGACATGAATAAATCAACTGAGTAGAAAAAAAGGAAGAGTAACCTTCTGCTGAGTCCTTTAGCATAGCCTAGGTGTTTGACATCTGCATGCCAAAAAAGGACAATCTGATAGTCAAAAGGCTACAGTCCCAACTTCCAAATGGAAAACAGTAAAGCATTTGCCTCAGTGATGTTATCACCAGATCATTCCACAGGTAGAGGAGGTCACTCCTCTCAATTTCCACCTTCACTACAAAGCAAGCAGTACTTTCCCAGTGACCACCTGGAACCAGAAGGCAGCACAGTGCTGTCTGTTGAAGAATGGAAACTTCCATCACGGCACCAGGACTTCTGCATCTCCTCTGCTTGGCAAATCTACTTTCTCTGTCTCTGAGTTACTCTGTGTTTCAGCAGAGCAGCTCTGCACAACATGTACTTGGTCCTTCACACCCCTTTCTGTTGCAGAACTCCTTGTCCACTCTGAAATGGCAGTAACTACTGCTTAGCAATGGAGTAAATCTTTCTTTTATTGCACAGTTAAGGTTGAAAAGCTAGTCAGCCATCAACTGCCAATTCACTTTGGTGTCACACACAGAGTAAATGGAGAAATTATTCTGAAACATAGGATCCTGTGAATATAATTCCGATATGTTATACTTTTTGAATTTTATGCACTTTTTGTGCATTATATAATTTATTCTTAATTTCAGATGTCTGAGGAAAAGGAGAGAACTGAGCTTCTCCTGAAGACCTGAACACATGGGATGTTTATGTGCATAAGCTGTTTTCCCAAAGGTGGCTTACCATCTCAGGAGTACTTATTATAAGGTGATACACTAGCCTGTGTTTCTAATCCATTAAGTAAAATTGTAATAGCACAACACACATCTTCACTTTTATTGGGTATGCCCCACGTATTTCAGCTTGGTTTAGAGAATTTCCTCCTTCTTTGTGACTGAAAAGTGAACTCGATTCACTCTTATGCTAGAATAAAATAATATAGGACCTTAGTAATGTAGTGTCTGACCTAGTGAATTCCTCTTTCTTTTGTGTTTTGTCCATAGTCCATGAAAAATTGATGCTCTCTCAGGTAACATGCTTCTTTTTATCTACATGCAACACATTGATCCCCTTCCAATTTAGAGTTAGCTTGTTCATTCCACTACCATTCCCGAGGTAACAAATGATATTTTCATAGGCATGGTTAGTAATCAATATACACAAGCTCTTGTCATTGATCTCAGTAAGACACTTGATCTAGAAAATCACCAATT
>VXAV01009779.1:78366-96326 GCA_013399715.1 Alectura lathami
TTTTTCTTTTTCTTTTTCTTTTTCTTTTTCTTTTTCTTTTTCTTTTTCTTTTTCTTTTCTTTTTCCCCTTTCCCTTTTCCTTTTTCCCTTTCCTTCTTTTCCCTCTTCCTCTCCTCTCCTCTCCAGTTAGAAAGTGTTTTTTTGCCTGATCTAGAAGACCGTAATTCTAAGACTCCTTGTCAACATTCATTATCTCTTGATTTCTATAGACATTTGATAATCCTGAGCTAATCACATATTGCATATACAGATGTATTAAAAAAATATCCTTTGTTTCTCTGAATTGTAAAGCATCCCCTGGAACAGCTGAGAACAATTATCTGTAAATATAAAATATAATCCATATCTTCAATGAAACCTAGAAACATTGATCACATATACTTTCAAATTTTTTTTATAAAAGTTTTTTCCCTTAATATTAAAGGATAATTGTTAATTTTAAGCAAGTATATTTTATGTAGCACTTTCTAAATTTAAATATACTTTAAAATACATTTTAACTGCGAAGAGAATACATCTAAGTAGAATTTGATCTCATAAACAATTCTGTTTGGTTCATAAACAGTTATGTTCATTAAGAGAATGATACAGACAAATAAAATGCTGTGTCTGAAGTGTGAGAAATTCAAAGTCTTTCTTTCAGATCAACCAACAGAAGGAAAGTATTACTCTGAGACCTTTACAGGGAAAATGGTCACCTGTCATATTCAGATCATGAAAATTTCTTATTTTCCAGCTGTTACTGAGCATGTTTAAGATACTCATGAGCTGTTTTGGCAGATACTTACTGATGCATTTTAAGCCTTTTGTTAGCTATAGTCTTTAGTCATTTTAGTACATTGAGAACTAATCTCCAGGTCTGTCAGTCCCATTTTGCATTACAAATCATTTGTAGTTTTATAACTGTCATTTCCAAGGACATCTGGAAAAGATGGATTTATGAAAGGTTATCGTGCATTCTAAGGAGGCCAGGAATTAGCATGACTTTGTAAAGGTTCTTGTAAATTGAGCAGCAGCCATCACTGGCAATAAGCTGTTTTCTGCTCTAGTCAAGTATCTTTATTTAAATATTAAGGAAGAGGTATGACCTTTGGCCTCAAAGATCACTATGATACAGCAATAGCACAATCTATTAGCTGTCAATGAAGTATTATGGCCCTGGCTCTCTCAAGACACCTATTTGTGGACAGTGTTATAATAACCCTTCCATTAGGCATCCCCAAGGCAAATAACCTTGGCTTTAACAGAGTCAGTTTAAAATTCCTTGGAGTAACATTAAGAGAATATCTGGTTTGTGTCAGTTTAGGATCAACTACCAGCATTAGTCCCATTCTGTAAATTGTAAGTAGCTGTGGATTTATTAGAATTATTTTATACATGCCCACAGGTAAATATTAAATATAAAGGATGTGAAAACTCATATTGCTTTCTACATCCTATGCAGAATATACATAGATTAATGGACATCTGACAGGTCTGAGCATTTTAAAACATGATCCATTTTCTACTGTATACATTTCATTTCTTTTGTTGATGGAAATTACACAGTGCCACTCGAATTAAATTGCACCAAAAAAAAGAAAAAAAAAAAGAAATAAAATAAAATCCTCCTGCAATACACAGCAAATGTGATAAAAAGTAGTCTAGATAACATTCCAGTGAGTTGGCATGTTATCCCGTATAGTTAGGTAGAGCTACAATAAGATTAGGGAACTATCTAAAAAGCGGAGAAAATTTTATATGCTGCCTCATTGTCTTCTCTGCATTTCCTGCTCTTCAGATATCAGTATATTTAATAGGCAAAGTCCAAGACCAAGTATTTTTAAACTTGTGGGATATTCAGAACAAGTCTTCAGGTTTTCTTTACTGTTTAGACAGAATAAATCTGATAGTGCTCCCCTAATATTGGCTCAACAGCTTTGCAACATGAACTACAAGAGCTTCCCTACCTATAAAAAGCAGTTAAGGTTGTTTTTTGCACCTTCTGCAAGAGAACAGATCTAAAGTTATCTTCCCTTAGAGATAATAATCAAGGTCAAACTCCATTTAAATACTTTGAAAAATCATAGATGTCTGCAAACCTTAAAAATAAACTACTACAAATCCTACTAACATTTCAAGTATTTTGGCCTGGTTGTAGCATTTCTAATGAATCCGGCTTTACTAACACAAATGGCTTTTATTGCTGAAATCTAACAAACAATGTGCTTATTGTTGTGAAACCAGAAACGTGTCTGGTTCTGCAAGTGTTTCTTCTGAACAACTTTATTTTCTTTTGATTTTTAGCAGTAGTATATCATTCCTTAGGCAGGAATAAAAACATTAATGTGATGGGAAACTACAGGAGCTGTCTCTCAGCAAGGTTCAGTGCCTCCATGCCACCTCCCTGTCCCCTGAAGGGCTTTGATGGTGCCAAGACAGTGATGGATCCCCTCCAGCCACTGCCCCCAGGACTCCTCCGCTCAAGGAAGGTTTACGCATTGCAGAGGAAGAAAGCACCTGAATTAAAATAACTCAGTGCTAAATTGGCCAGTTGTCTCCACTTAGGTTTGAACAGTCCCCTTTCCACCCCCTCACCACCCGCAGTTCTTGACCTCCTTAGAGATTTTTATAGGAAGAGGAATAAAGGAACAAAAAGACCTGTGGAGGCAATAGTCTATCATGCTGCAATCCACCCCCTAATGGATGCATAGGGATTTATCCCCTAGTCTAACAAAGGCAGAAGAGACAATTTCTACCTGGGTCATGACTGGAAATATTCAAAACTGCCATTGTGGATTCAGGTTCCAGCTAAGAGTATTTCACTGTCCTGGGCACGGTGGCCTTCAGGACCAATCTTTTCTGCCAGGGAACTCAGCTGTCCCCCAGCAGACCCTGGCATTGCAGCCAGCCCCAGACGAGAGGAAGAGGATCCTGAGTTAGACTGAGGATGCCAACATTTTGCAACTGCTGTTTTGTCCCTGACCTTCACAGAGTTAGAAGCTGTGGGTTCAAAAAGCAGAGCACAGAGAAAGATGGCCTCACCTTTCCTGTGACCCTGACAAGCTTATCTTTAACCAGTGCTAGGAAACTCCACAAAGTTTCAAAGCAAACAATTAAGGTGAGGATTACAGCAGTTGTTTTCAAGTGTTCAATACCCACATACTGCACACTATGAAGGCAATATTCACCTTCAATAAAGGGCACTTGACTTTTGTTCATTCTTCCTTTAGCACTCATCTTTCAGTGACATTGGATACAAAGCCATTTTCCTTTCATAGGGCAATACATGGCAGAATCTAGGATGTAATTTAAGGGTTTCTATTGATATCATAAATTACAAGAAGTCTGCTGAAGCAGTTTATGAATGGCAGTAAAAACCTGAAACTGAATTACATCATTAGAATCATGTACCAAATACATGTATTATTATTTATAATACAGACCTACTTATCTCTGTATTTTATAGATGAAGAAGATGCCATAGGACCTTGTGCTAAATGGGAATAGCACTTCGACAGCCTCTTGCTAGCAGATGTGCTCGACTAATATAATAGAAAAGCAATGTTTATGTAGTTGATCCATAAAGGAAGAAAGCAGATCTCTAAGCCTGGAAAAGTGCCATATAGCACTCCCTAATGTCCTCAAATTCAGTGAGCCAGCAGGGGAGTAAAGATGCTGCACAGAAAGTAGCACAAGGAACTGCTCCTGAAGAAAACAGGAAAAAAGGCTTTGAAGGGGACAGAGCAAATAGGCATATTTTTAAAAGTATTCCTGGAAAAGGTGCTTACTCCTGTGCTTTGCTACACCAGCAAAATAGAACACAAGGCTGTTATATGAGGCAGTAATAAGCATATTTTCATTCGCATGTGGAAAAGATAATTTTGTGCTTTAGGTGCAAGAGCTGAGGCATAAAAACTCTTATTTAGCATAAAGTGCCCAGTAAAGCCTGGAGGCCTTAAAGTCTGCCCATACCAGCAAGGCTGTTAGAAGCAAGCAATGTGCGCCCACCACCGGGTAACACCAAAAGTGCCTGGAGCTCAGAACAACCTAGTCTGAGGTTTCAGGTGTATAAGGGAAACAGACATCCATTTCCCACTGGATTCCACTACACTGAGTTTCAGAACTAATTCAGTTCCTATGAACTGGCAAGACTTAAAGGACAACTAAGTTTATTTTACTACCACACTTGGTAGTATAAAAGGTCAATATATGTAGAAAACCATTTATGGCCTTTTAAATAATCAGGTAACTACTTGTCAGGAGTAGTACATTGACATTGTTTCACAGCTACCAACCTGTAGAACCACTGACTGATGTGCCAGCTTTGGCTGAGGCTGCAGCTGGGCTTGGAAAACCAGGAGGAGCTACTGATCCTCCTCATACAGGTACCAGCAAGGAAGGGAGGGATGAATATTTGCGTGTTATCCTCCAGAATCTAGCACAGTTTGAAAAGGTGAAAGAGAAAGAATAATGTGAGAGGTGGGCGAGGAGAGGCACTCCTAGCTTACAATGGAAGCTGTGAATAGCCTGAGGAGAGACAGAAATAATCTTTCTTTTCCTGCAGGAAGGGGTTCCTCTGCCTGCTTCTTGGGTTGAAATTTGCTTTTCAGCAGAGATCTTCCCTTATTGCATTAGCTCCTATTTGTGACATTTTGGGGTCATGAATGTACCTTCTTTTATTTTCCACAATCCATATCTTTACCTTATTTTATCTTCAGCTATCTCAGGCTTTGTTTTCTCTTGCTCTTACCCACTGGGAAAAATAAATAAATAAATAAAAAGTCAAATTGTTTGTAATTTAAACTGTAAATTCCCATGTGGAGACAATGCTACTTGTGTGTTTGTTGCAAAAGTTTGTTCTATGTTCTGTGCTTACAGCTGACCACACTTACTTTATATCAGAGCAAGACTAAATTGCTTTGTGTTGGTTTGTTTTAATAGCAAGCTGGTTGTGTATATTAGCTGTCATGTAGCAGGATCTTTTTTCCAGTGGAAATGGTATTTCTGCAACCACTCCCAGATATTTGTTTAATATTCCTAATGGCTCTGCAGTGATGCAGGAGCTTTTGTTGGTGAGATTCCTCCCCTTAATTATGAGAAAGATGCCAATGCTACTGTAAACTAATTGATAAAAAAGACATCATATTCAGAATATTTAATATTATTGTTGAGAGTTGGGATTGTTCAGCTTGGAAAAGAGAAGGCTCCGGGGAGACCTCATTGCAGCCTTCCAATACTTAAAAGGAGCTTACAGGCAGGAAGGGGACCAACTTTTTGCACGGGTGCATAATGGTAGGACAAGGGGGAATGGGCTAAAACTGAAAGAGGGGAGGTTTAGGTTGGACATCAGGAAGAAATTCTTCCCTGAGAGAGTGGTGAGGCGCTGGCACAGGCTGCCCAGAGAAGTTGTGGCTGCCCCATCCCTGGCTGTGTTCAAGGCCAGGCTGGATGGGTTCCTGGGCAGTTTGATCTAGTGAGCTAGTGGCTGGCAGCCCTGTCCACGGCAGGGGGGTTGGACCTAGATGATCTCTGAGGTCCCTTCCAATCCAAGCCATTCTATGATTCTATGATGGTTCTATGATTGTCTTAACTCATCCCCTGTAACTCAGTCTGTTCTTGGGAGCGAATATGAAATATTTAGCTAACAAAGTTTTCCAAATTCTGCATACAAAATTTAAATAATTTGGAATCATGTGGTCACTGAAGGCAAGAGCACTGCAAATAAATTGAATGTACAAACACATTATGATAAATGATAAAAACAGACAAACAAAAAATACTCCTGTTCACCACCATCACAAAGTTGATGTTTACACAAGCTCTATGCAAGACAGGGCTCTAGGTCTGCACTAGACTTTTGCTCCCCTCTTCTTCAATTTGCGACAGGATGATTAGGAGACCTATGCCATCTGGGAAGAAAAAAAAGTCATGTGGAAAGAGGAGCTGAGAAGTGTCCTCCCTGCAAGTGGAAGAATGAGGCTTTGCTCTTTGGGGTGTGCCCACAGTGGGACTGGTGTGTAACTGCAGTTGCCATCAGCACAATCTGCATTGCATGGACCGCTAGGACATTCCTGGGGTGTCAGCAGAAGAAAATATTCTGGGAAATATTCATAGAAAATATTCTCTTTATTGCCTCCTTTCATACACAGGGATTTTTCCAACATTAATGCCTCCACTAATTGCTGCTGTCTATGAAATCAACAGGAAAAAGATCTGAAGTCTAGGTGCTGATGCAAGGACTGGTAGGACTGGCAGGTTTTTCAAGTAGTTAAGGTCAATAGGATAACTGGACATCCAAATCTTTGGAGATGTACTTTGCATGTACACCATGATACGGTGATGCATTGTCTGTTTATAGATAGAAGAGTCAGAGTCATGTAATTTTCTGATGAAAATACATGGCAGCTAGGAAAATGAAGGCCAACATACTAAGGTGCGTGAATGAAATTAATGTATCAGCCATCACCTTAGCACTAAGCACATCCACTTAGGTATATGGATTTTATTTGGATAAATAAAAAGAACACGGGTTATTTCTTATGATTTGGGGCATTTCCCCTGCTTATACAAAGAGTTGTCTATCTCATAAGCATATGAAACTCATAAAGCATATGAATCTCTTTGACTATACTATTGTTCAATCTGTTCATAACTCAGCCTCTTATTCCATTATAATGCTTGAATGATTCACAGGCAATGTTTCCAATCCACTTTTCCTATCTTGTGAAACTTTTTAACGAAATGTTAGCATTTGCAGGCACCAGATGTTTTGACATAAGGAGAAGCAATATGTAAATTTTAATCCATGCTAGGAACAATAGCCTGGAGGCACCTTTTTCTTATTACATGAATCATATACTTAACCACAATGTGGTGGATTACATCAAAATCATCACCACCCTGAATATAGAACACTTGTCTTGTGGTTGCCAATTAATGAAACTGATATATATTTAACTTGATGGGTTCTAGTGATTTACCCAATAAGCCTTAGCATACTTCGCTACTGTAGCCTCCTTTATAATCAGACTTCTGGTCTGATAATTATCACAACTTCATACGTTTTCCTCTAATCTGCCATTGGTTGTCAGCACAAATGATGCTGACATCAAATGTTTGTGTCTAAATTACAAATATCCCTACTTTTAATCAAGCAATGTGCTTTTCTAGTCTTTGAAATAACTTTTGATTTTATTTTCTGATGCTGTTTATTCAATCATCAAGAATCTGATTCTGCAACAGGCTGAGCATTGCCTTTCTTCAAAGTGAGCTGAGGGCTCTCAGTCCCTCACAAAGGAACTGAGTACCTTTTATGATCAAATCCTAAGTGCATAATAAGTATGAAAAAAAAAAAAAGAAGCAAAGCTTTCTTCAATGGCTAATCACTGAACTTTAAATAATATTTATAATATTATTCTGGTTTAATGCTGACAGGGATGTCAATGATTTGATCAAACAAAGAGTCTGGAGAGCATATTTATTACAAATAAAATGTTTATCTGATGTACACAAATAATGAGCACCATTTTACATGAAACAAATGAGCTATTACAAAACTATAGATGAAATATATACTACTTAACAGTTTTTGCATCATGTCATGCACAGAAAGCACCAAGTATAGTCTAAAGAAAGCAGCACTTTTGATATTAGGAATTCAAAATGCAACCCAAATCCTTAATTTATTAAGAAAGAATATCTTTTAGTGCCAAAATGCTACCTAATTATCAGCTTTAAAAAAATGTTTTACAGCTTAAAATACAATATTCTGTTTATCCTAGATTGTCTGGGGAACATCTAGTACATTAAAAGGTTTTTGTAGAGCTTCTTAGTGATTTAACTGATATCATCATGCCTGCTAGCAATTTTGCAACATTCTGAAAACACTTTCCATAAATCAAAGCCTTAGCAGCAGGAATAAGCAGATGGCAGGAGACCATATTAAAGAATGTATCAATTATTTTTATTAATGGGAGGCTACTGGATCATGATGTATCATAATGGACTAAATGTTTAGCAGTTGTGAAGTGTTTTGTCTGTTAGGTATCTCACATGCTCTTAACGGATGTTATTATATTGTCTTGTGATGGCATTCTTCATGGGACTGGATAGTGAAGTTTCACAAGGGAAATATAAAAAGATGTTTTAATTTCAGTCCTTTAATTCTATTCAGATAATAAACATAAAATAACAGCATGTATAAAATGCAATTTTTAAAAGATTGCATATACGGTGTGTACTAAAGTACATTCTGTCTGCACACACTGACTTAGAAAACAAGATACTATATGGTTAACAATGAAAAATAGCAATTATTATAAAAATATTCTACAGTCTCATAATAGTAATGTAAATGCCTTTACTTATCTAAGATACTTAACATAATTTTAAATTACAATAATTTTACATCCTCCATTCATATATACAGCCCTATTAAAGTCAAAAGGTATTACAATAACAGTGTTCTTATTAAGATTAAATGAGTGAATTATATTTAGCTATTTTACTATATAAAACAACTGTATTCTGTTTGTTAAAACCATTTGCACTTACTGTAGCTTTTCACACTATCTATGCTATGCACAGTGAAATAATTTAAGTTTCTGTTCTTAGTATAGTATCTATATCCATTTCATGAATTAAACAGGATGTTAATATTTCAGCTCCCTTTCCTTTTGTGTAATTATCAGTCTGCTGGTTTATGTATTCTGTAAGAACAAGTCCACCAGCTTTGAACAGCTGCTACTGAAAACAAAATTCTTCATTTAATACATTGTCACAAAAATAGCCAGTTCTCCTCACCCCCTGCCCTGCTTGAGGTCAAACTGTACATCTTTAAATTCTTTTCTAAACCCAGAGCCACAGACAAATTACACATCTCTTTCATGGGATTTAATTAAACTGATCTGTATAGGAAAGACCTAAAACTGTGTCTTGCATGCACCATATTTTCTTCAAGTAAAACTCCCCCGGATGGGAAAGAAATTCTGCTCGAGGAAGGACATCAGGATCTGTCATTTCAGTCATGCAATCCCTTTCCTCTCTGCAAGCTGGAAGGCACTGTGCTCTGCTCTTCTCTGACAGCCCTCCCTGCTTCTCACAGCAGTCTCACCAAATCCAGGTGGGAGAGAGAATTCTCATTCCAAAAAGTCTGGGATACCGTTACCAGCACAAATGTCTCATAAGTACCTTCAGCATCACTATGTGGTGCCATGGCTAATCATTTCTTGTACCCTGTATCACCATTTAATTTCAAGGATGATGGTGTAATATAGGTCACTGTTATTAGTGAAAACACTAATTATGGTGACTTCTTAGTAGGAAAAAAAAAAAAAAAAAAAAAAGAAGAAAAAAGCAAGAGAAAGACTTTGTTGCTTCATTACCCCGCTGATAAAGCATTCACAAANCATTTAGTGTTTTGGGGAGGGTGTGGTGGGAAATTGTGTGTGAATGAAGACAGCTTGAGTATGTTTAACGATAGATGCAATACAGAGTACTGCAAAACAAGCATTTCCTATTGCCTGTTTGGTTTCTCAAACAGGAAGAGAAAAAAAAAAATCTGGTCTTCAGACTGAAGCAATTGTCAGAAAATTGAAAATCAACTTTAAAAATTTTAATGGATGCACTATAATGTTTTTTAGAACAGATCTTATAAAAGTGATGAAACTCAGGATGTTATTTAAAGTCAGAATAGTTCAGAAGTGTGGCCTAACTCCCATGTAAAAGTTCAATGGGAAAATCATGTAATACATTCATATTTAATTTCTTTTTCTCCATTATGAGAAATCCACACTGATGTATTTAAAACCAATGTAGTAGAAACTGCAGTACAAGGACAAATGGCATTTGATGTCAACCAAGTATCCATTCCTTTCATCGGCTGACATGGACAATATACATCCTACACTAGACATAATGTGGGCATAAATGTTGCTTTCAATTCATCATATTTTTTACTTGAATGTCTATTTCAATGAATATTTAGCTTGTCTTTAGCAAAGCTATGACAAAGTGAGTTCTATTGAGCCTAATTTATAGAAGCACCCCAATTAAAATGCTGGCCAGTTCTATATTCAATTACTTTTGGCTAATATTAATTTGATTTTCCATTCCTTTCCTCCATGTTGGGAAAAAAATAAAAATAAATTAAAAGATTAGTTTGTCATTTTTTTTTACTTTTTTAGCCATACAGTGGAAGTGTATCAGAGCCTCTAAAGAGAGTCAGGTTTGTGCTGGGCTTTCTGGGAACCCACATACACACAACAAGAAGATAGTTCTGCTCTGTTCACCTTGTATCAAATTAGTTTATATATGCTAATAGAAATCTTCAAGTTTCCTAAAAAACATTAATATTGTCATGAAATCAGACACTCCATAATCTTTCATAGCCATCTAGATGTAATTTTTTTATCTCACTTCTATCTTTTTAATTAAGGTACTATTGTGACACGGTCTTGGTTGGTCAGGAATGAGCCATGGCTCTGGATAAATCAGACCTCATGAGGGCTGTTAGGAGGAACCAGGCACTAATAAGAGGCAATAGGAGGAAGCAAACGCTCGGTTCTTGGACAGTATGTTTAAATACATTTAGACCATTCACACAAACAGCAATCTGTTTTCATCTCTGTTCCCAGTCATGTGACATTTCTAGGGAATGACGCAGGGCTCAGTGACAGCAAAACTTGATACATACTTTTGAAATAGGTTTTGAATTATTAGAGGACTCCCAAATGTTTTGTTTTGGCTTTGGTTGAGGAAGGGCAATGAAAAACTTGTGCCAGCTTATTTCCTATGCATTGATATTTCATTTATAATGATTGCACTTACTGTGCTCCAGGAAAATACAGCTCTGTGTATAGAAATGATTATGTCTCTACAGAGTCATCAAAACACATTTTGTGAGTGCCCACTCCTTGAAGGCAATTTAGAAAGCAACACTTCTGAATATCCTGTTTGAAAATCCCCTTGCTTTTCTATGTGATTCCAAAGTCAAATTTGGAATTAAATTCTCTTTGTTTCAATGTGTAGTGGGAATCTGATGATTTCCCTCCTTTGCCAAATGAATCAAAGGATAAGATAGAGTCTTTTTTGGAAAACCTTAGTGTGCTGCCAGAGGGCACTGGAAGCACAGTCCAGAAGGACACTGCCGCATCTGAAAATTCTGATTTCTTCCACTTAGAGAAGGACATAGCTTGAGTTCTCTTGGAATAAGCAGCTGACACAGCACTATTACCAGTAGTACTTGTTTTAAATTGTGCTAACTAATGTAGAGTATCTTTGTTCACTCTTGTACATCCATATTGTCTTTCTAAACACTTTCTGTTGAAATGTCATCTTTTTCTGAGCTTGAGTTTCTGTCATTATGTTAGTTTCCATTTTTCTTCTGTATCATTAAAATATATATTAAAAGTCTGATCTTTTTGTACAAATGAAATGAAAAACAAACAAAACAAAACAAAACAAAAAAAATGGGATTCTATGAAAACATTAATGGACATTCTCATTTTAAAGAGAATTCTATGTGGCTTTAAATCATGCTTGCTTCACTTGTGCAAATGCATTACCATGCTTTTTCATATTTTAAAACATGCATCACTCTGTAGTTCCCAATTTCAATATTTCCCTACTTCTTCTCATGTTTTGTAGAATTTTTAATACAAAATTATCATTTTTGTTAGAAAAAAAAAAGAAAATTACTAAAAATCGCGTTTATAACAGATAAATGTAAATACAGATTGAAGAGAGAGTCTGAATACACTTGTGTAACATGAATATTCCTTTTGTGGAAATAATTTTCATAGTGCTGTAAAAAGTCATGGAACAATGGTAAGAAAGTTTCCAGTGAAGAAAGATTTGTGCAAATGTCAACTGTGAAAAGATGGTGTGAATTTGGGGCAAAGTGGTAGGAGTTTGTGTATATCTCATTTTCCCATGAAGTAAGGGGTTGATTTAAACCCTTGTCTGTTATCTTCACAGTGGTTCTCCATATACTTGTTTGGAACAAGCACAAACACCATGCCTATGTTCAACTCAGTCTTTTAGCAAGTGAATTAAGGAAGTGTGAGGCCCTTTCTGCTTTTATAAATCATCCCCATCATCTGTGCTAAAGCTGCTTCTCCTGCTGCTCTCTTTCGATGCAGCTGGAGATGTGGAGGACAACAGTGGGTCTGCTCCAAATGGTGATACCGTGTCATCCAGTAAAATTTCCTCTAGTCGTTGCTCTTCTTTTAAAGCTGCACTGAAGGACAAATCAGTAAAGTGGGAAAGTGGATCAGAAAAGGCTGTAGATCCATCACAAACATCAGAATTTGGTCCGTGTGCCAGAGGCATTTGTTGAGAGTAGTCTACGGAGTTCTCCTCTGGATGTGACTGTTGCTTGATGACCTGTGCAGCTAAATCTACTGCACTGAGTGAAGACATGACTGGAAGGCCATGAGCACGTGCCTGGATCTCTAGTTCCTAATTTTTAAAAAATATACAAATAAAAACACAATTAAATAATGACTTTGGAATGGAAATAATATCTTCAGATCTACTATAATAGGTAAAGAGATCATACATGCAAAGTAATAATTCCTCTTGTCCCATTGTAAGACTATGTTTTAAAATACAAAATTGTTAATCTATGAAAACTTGCAATGAGCCACCAGAGTTAGTTTTCCTTTCAATTCCATTCTCATCATTAAACAGCTGTCCTGTGGGAACATAAGTTGTAAGAGAGCTTTTCTAAAACCACTGCCTTCTAGAGGTAATAAAGGTGACAGAAAACTGTTGCAACATTTTAGTCCATTATGCACTGCTATCCAGAGAAATAGAAGATATTTTACTTTATGCTGTTTATGATATACAGATATATGTGTAAATTACAATACATAGGATGATTAATTTTGTATTTGTCTATCACCATAGCACGTGTATATTCATATATGCATTTCAAGCACCATATCCTGTTGCTTTGTGTCACAAGCAGATATAACAAGGCACTCTGTACCCAAAGAACATGTGAAATAATTACAAAGGGAAATGAAAATACAGAAAGGAATTTTCTGTCCAGTATTGATTTTTGGCAGAAGCACTGTACCTTTTCCTTCCCTTTGTGTCCTTCTCAGTCTATAATATATACATAAGGAAACTGTTTGTAGAAATACTTTGTTAATTGTCCATGAATTCCTTTACGTAAGGTCTAATTACAGGAATTTCCTAGAAATCTGAAAAACATACCCCCACCTCAATACACACAGCAATAAACAGGGAAAATCAATTCATTTTCAGTAAGTGACATTTGAGGAAAATGATATAGATTAATAAAATTTGATGAGGGATGAATACTGAGAAAGCTTTGTAGTTCATTCCAACACTCTCATACAAACCTGAATTCGAAGCAGAAGTCTTCTGTTAGCGTGCTCTAATTTCTTCTGTCTGTGTTCTAATTCTCTGGCTCTCTGTTGTTCTTTTTGTAGCCACTTGATGTACTCCACTGATGCTTTTAAAATAGTTCCTTTGTTCCAGCGCATATCACTGCAGAATGTAGAGATAACCTTTTCACAATTGTGCATGTCAGCAGAATTCATAAGAACTTACAAAATCTTTTACATTAATATGAAATAATGATTTACATGACTATTATTCACTCTTAGATATTATTGCTTCTGAATGGAAATTTTAATAGAATAGTTAAGAAGCCCTTATATAGTAAAATTAATCCCAGAATGAAAATAAGTGTCAAAAGAAAGTAATAAAGTGACTTTTTGTGGGAGAGCTAAATGCAATATCATGATTCTACCATTACAGTTTTTATATTTTTAGTGAAAATTGCTTTTATTATTAACTCTAAGATTAAAATCTATGTGCAGTATTTCTGCATTAATGAACTAGGAAATATACATTACTGAGGACTTAAGCCTAAATTTTTAAAGATCATTTCAAATATACTACTACTTTTACCTGACTTACTAATGAGGTTGCTTTTAAGCTTGTTGAGGGAAAAAAAAAGGTCTGTGCTGAATGCCACTCCTCATTGATGACAGACTAGACAAATCATGGTTTGGTAACCACAATGGCTACAGTATGACAAAAATTCTCACTTTAGCCCATTCAACAAGTTTGGAACATAAATCGGGTTAAAGTCTACAGCTACATACCAGACCCCAACTCAAAGTAAAAATATTTCCAAAACCATAAAATTAAACCCATCCCTCATTCACGGTTTAACTAGCAGCTTACAAGTCTTACTAACAGTGCACTTGTTCAAATCTAGCATGTGTTCAAGGACTTTCACGTGCCCGTTTATTAACTCTCCATTTATTCCTTCATGAAAGGTCTTAGAGGCCTTAGAACAGGAATAAATTATGAACTTCTGATGAAGTTCAGTATTTTATAATACGAGGATGGTTACTGTTGCATTAAATATACCTATACAGAAGTTTATCTAAACTACCCACTTCATGGCAAGATGGCTTCAACTGAGCAGAAGACTTACGGACATTCTAGTCCTGTAAGGCAAGACTGAGAGGAAAAAAGCTATTTAAATTAGTAATAATCTGAGATTGGACATGAGAAGTAACCTTCTTAGTGCATTTTTTTAAAGTATCTTTTCCAAATACTTATGCTGTGTTATTTACAGAGTAAAAAAGAAATACAAATTATACTCTCATCAGTTACCACTTTCCATTATTCCTTGGCTGGTTTGGTTAATGAGACCTGATCCTACTCACAGTCTGGGTGAGTAAAATTGCAGTCTGGAATGGATTTAGTTCTTGCAGAAGTGTCTGTGTTTTAAATTCAGACTCTCCGAGTAAGTGCCTAAGGAAGCGTGCACTCTTATCTCAAAGGTACATACCACTGAGGACCTCTGCTAAGGCAGCTGCCATAATACCAAAAGTATAGGGCAAATGCTGGGCAGATATGGGACTCAGGGATCCAGACCATTTGGCTTTTTCTGATGTAGTGCATGAATGGAAAACCTTTATGGAGCTGATAGCTTCACAGATGTGCACACACACGGAGAGCCAGAGCAAGCCACTTGGAGGGAAAGGGCCACTGCCGTTATGGTGCAGCAGCAAGGAGCAGGGCAGGGCAGAGCCAGGACAGCTGGCCTGAATTAAGTAGGGGGTTATTCCATACCACATGACATCATGCAGAAGGCTGCAAAGCTGTGGGGAGTTGGCTGGGGGAGTGGCCAGTGCTTGGAGGGATTGCTGGACATTGGTTGGTGAGATGTGCTGCTACCAGGGCATTGGTTGGTGAGCAGTTCTGTTGTTAGCTGGGCATCGGTCAGTGGGTGGTGAGTAATTGCATTGTGGATATATATTGTTACCATTGCATTTTTCTTTCTGTTTTCTTATTTTGTCTTAATAAATAGTTATGTTCTCAACCTATGAGTTCTATTTTGTTTCCAGTTTTCTCCTTCATCCCACTGGTGGGGGAGAGTGAGTGAATAATTGTGTAGTGTTTAGCTATCTGCTGGGTTAAGCAGCTACAAAGAACTAAAGATTGGAAGACAACAACTTTTCAAGATGGGAATCTCCACTGTTACCTCAGGTATAAGCATGCTGTTTATAACTCAGAATTACCATAGGTTTTTATTTAATTTCAAGTGAAAATGATTGATTTAGAACATTCTCATAGCAACTTAGAAAAGTGCAACTTTAACAAAAATACGTGTAGCATAAACTGTGGGGAAGAAAATCTGGCTAAGCACTGGGGATCAATTCTTCCTAGCATATAGGTGAGACCAAACTAAACTAATTTTGAATTGTTGATCTAAACATAAGAACATAGTACTATAAAATTATTTATTAATCTACAGCTGGCAAAATGGAAATTCTAGACCTCTAACACAAGCAGAAGAAAACACACATGGCAGTGAGAAAATATTTAATAGTGATTTCATAATTTCATGGCATTATAAAGAATTATGAATTCAAAATCAAATTCAGACAGATATTTTTCAGTCCTTTTTTTCTGATTAACGTATGAATAAGTCAGATGCTCATGACTGTATTTGAGATCTTTTTACCATGAAATTCATTCATGTTACACAACATTGACAATCTTTGTGATATTGCTTAGTTTTATTTTACATTCCATGATACTTTCAATTTTTATGTGTACATGGTAAGGATAAATTTCCTCATAATACAAATCATTACAGAAAGGGCTAATTCTGGGATTTAAATTGACAGAGAAATGGATGTGGTCATCTTGGGTGAGATATATATGTATAGATACCTTTGGCAGTAATATTTAAAATATGAGAGGCGAAATTTGTCATGGAGATCTAGAGTGAAAATGCTGTGGTTGTTGCTATGACTCAAGAAACTTTGAACCTCTTCTGTTAAACTGTTGAAGGTCTGTGCTGAATGAACTCTGATGTACAGCACATCTGCTGGTCAGTATGCAAGAACAGATCTGATGTAAGAATAGAGTTCTTCCTGATTGCTGTTTGTACATCAGTAATTATCTGTGTGTGCATATCCCATATATCTTCTACTTCTCTACTCACATATTCATATACTCACTTATGTGCTATTAAATGAGGGATATTCAAGCTACATCTTCCAATGTCTGAAAGCAATACAGTAAAGGATCAGCTGGCAACTTTAGAAGTCAGTCCATCTTTCACTTTGTATTTTACTATTTGTACCAGGAGCAGAATCCCATAAGGCCCAGAAATTTAGTGAAATTCTCATCTAGGAGAGTTTCTCACTTAGGAGGAATGTAGCCATGAGACTGATTTTTTTCAGCTCACTTCCACTAAGGTATCTTTGTTGAAGTCAAAGGAGCTTCACCAGTTTTTCACAAGTTGAAGGACCCCTGGAAGACAGACATGAGTGTCTGATGATCTAAGATTAAAACTCATTAATGAAAGCAGGGTTTGGAAATGGGCAGTAGTCACAGAATTTGCCAGTCACAGAAAAGTTAATAATAACAAATACATCTGTGAAGCTGAAACTATGTTTGCAGACCATTTCTTTCTCTGCTTATGAAACATTAGTTTTAAACTGAGCTTGTTCAAAGAGACACTTTGAAGGACTTTGTACCTGTTTTGATGACCTGTACAATTACCAATGAACAAGGCAGAAGTTTCAATTTTACAATAGCGTGAGCGTACTCAGGCTTTTCTTTGACAAGAAATGTGGCCGTGCTGACCATCAGAGGATCTGTCCACAGACAACAGACAATATCAGGCACAAATGCAGAGAGCAGACAAAGTGAAAGCAATCTACTAATTCTGCACAAATTCTCAGTGGTCCTTTTAGCATCTCAGTTCAGTAAAATGACTAGAATTCATAAATGAAAGATGCTTTTTCTTGATGTTTCTGACAATTCCAGTCTAACTACCATAAAACTGTTCTTGAGTTGGCATCCTTAGCCTTTATCACAATATGAAGTTCTGAAAATAATGAATTTTGAAAGGCTAAACACAAAGGATGCAAGAATGGAAAAGTAGGTATAATTAAAGAGGAAGTTATGTTTTTGTTGGTTTTTTTTTCAGAAAAAAAATTGGGACCCTTTTTATCCTATCTTTGAATTATTCTAAAAGTTTTGCATTTCTGAAACATCTATCACTTAGATATCTAAGCATTGATAATTAAAGAAAGGAGGCAAAGTTCTTTGCAACTTATCTCCATTCTCTAGTGCTGAAGAAGTGAACTTACAGCTCATTGAAGTAATGTTATTCAGTTATCATTAAATTAAAAAACAAAAGGGGTGGGGAAGAGAACAGGGACTTATACCGTTCCAAGGTAAGTCCCTGCAGAGGCTCTGCAGGAGCCTAACAAATTCACCTTATAACTAATAAAAGTGAAATAAAAACAAACAAAGACTTCTAGGAAATATAAATCATAAAAGGTTTCCAAATATATGAGGTGAAAATACTATCTGTGATAAAATCTTACAAATAAAATATTGTAAGAGATGATACAGCTCTTCCTTTCAAAGAAGAGGAGGGCAGATTGGGGGCACAGTAAGGTGTT
>VXAV01009779.1:103990-120436 GCA_013399715.1 Alectura lathami
CCGGTAGATTAGCTGGACAAGAAGCATTTGTGAGACCCATATTAGCTGTTGCCATTCCCTGGTCGCTGTTATATATATCCAAAATGCTGCTAGATAGCTTAAAAAGGAGTGGGAGGAAAGAAGAAAGGGGGGGGGAAAAAAACAAACACCAACTATTATTATAATAAGTTAAAGACATAAAAGCTTAAATGCAAAAAGCAAATTTATTTGAATATGAAAATTCAGTTCTTTAGAAGGAACTATGTATACGTTTCTAAAGAGAATTTTAGCCCTTATGTAATATTATTAAATAACAATGAAAGTGAAGGGTGGAGGTATGTCATTGTTTCACAAGCGGATTTCCAAGTTAAACCTGTGTGGGTTTCATCTGCAGAATGACAGCAGGTTATGGCCTGTGATGTCTGTTTTTTTTTTTTATATTACTTTTATGCCATATTTTCCAATTACAGTTTACACAACTTCATTCTAAATATGAATTAGGTTAAGAGTAAAAATAACCTTGCTGATTTTGACCTACTTCACAGTGATTCTATGGATTTCAGATAAATACCCAAATACTATTTTTAATTGAATTATTTTACATTTATGAAATAACTAATTATATGGAATTTTAATAATGAACATTTCAGGGTCTCCTAAGTTTCTATGGCCATATAAGCAATCCTTCATGACTGAATATTGTATAATGTATGCACATATGTCCCAGTCCATGTTCAGGAAAGAACATACGAGGGAATAAGAATGCAAAGCAGCTTGTTTATTTGTTTATTTTATGATGCCTATACATTTGTTTATTTTTTGATGCAGACATTTTTGTTTTTTTATTTTGAGGATAACATAAAAGGACTCAAAAATTGGGTTTGGGTCCAACTGGCCAAGAAGATTATGTATTTTTACAGATTTACCTTGCATACATACATCTTGAAACACCCTAGGTAGGTCAGTGAGACACCCACTGCAATTCTGCTGGGAACCAGTTTTTTGAATACTCTGTTCGGTTCCCTTGTAGAGACTGAGAGCATCACCACAAGTTGTTCTGAATGGAGACATTTTCCCAATGATTTGCTCATTATATTTTTATATTAATTCTTAGACTGTAAATAAGTGTTATTTTCTTAATAATAATATTTAATAATAATTGTACTAAATTTTCTGAGACCCTACTTTCTGTTAAATTTTCCTACTAACCCACAATGGAATGAAGCATTCAGGACTCTTTAAAAACACAAAAATAACATGATAATTTTAAAATGAATTTGTAGATATCTATTACTTAAGAGAACTGAGAATTCTTGAGTGCCATTAGAAGTTGAAACACTGAGTCAGATTTGAAAATCTGATTAAATATTTGATCTCTCAATGAAAATACTTTCTAAAAGAATGTTTGGAATTCAGATGAGTATTACTTAAGAACAAGCTATGGTTAAAATGCAGGATTTGAAAGCTAAGTACATTTCCATGTTAAGCACCTTTGTTTCATTTCTGAGAGGAAAACTGACAAGTATTACAGCATTCAGTACAGCTTTAACATTAAATTTTCTTTGTTTCAGGGACAGTATAACTCCATTTTAAAAAAGTAAACTCATATTAGTTCTAGACACATCTAAGGAGTTCCTACAATAATTGAAATTACTTTCACTGATATAAAAAATTGAGAGTCAATGCGACTCCTATTCCAACTACAGTGAACTTTGCATAAGTGTTAGGCTACTGTTGTTATAAATAATCATAATGCATGAGAATGAGAAATGCATATGTATATGTCATATTTTACACTGTTGGCACAGTTGCATGTATGAGTTCAATAATTTGCATGAAAATGATGGTAAATTTTCTAAATTATAAATGATCAAAATCAATATTGAAAAAAATGGAACTATAAAACACAGATTGAGACAAACTCATGAGATACATAAATGGGCCATAGGTAGACATTTCAGCTCAGTTAGATTACAGAGTTATGAAAGTAATGCCGTCTAACTCAGTGTGCTTTGTCTGTAGAGATATACATTCACGATTTCCTCCATTAGCAGAGTTGCTGAAGAGTCATCCCATGCAGCCATGGCTTTGAGTAAATATCTGTCTGTAGAGAATGTCTGGCTGTATTAACATTTCTAATGAGCAGTAAAAGGCATGCAGTATTTCCCAAAATGTCAAATATTGTCTTTCTTTCATACAGTCTCCAGTATTTTTCTCCTCATTATTTGGCATTTTTTGTAAATCATTGGAAAAGCAGAGTCATTACTCCATGTGGAGATTATGCAAATCAAGCTCAAACCCAAATACATCTACTGATGACAACAATCCTATAACTTCACTAATTAGAATGATTCATATATGTTAATCACATTTTAATCACTTACAGCTTCAAAATCAGCTTCCTGCCATGTCATTAAAGAGAATCTTTGATCTAATGTTATCTAACATTAATAAATTATTCTCCGGAACTTAGACATCAGAAAATAAACATATTCAAGAACACTGCCACAGAGGTCTTACAAAATTCTCATTAATTCATACTTGAAAGCACTAATTTCTATTGCAGAATCCATCTTTCTGATTGAAACATCCACAGTTGTGAAAATTTTGACGACTTTTACTAATCTGTAGATGGATAACTCTTGGGGAGAAGAGAATTGTATGTTTGCTCCTTTGTAAGTCTGTTATTGTCTCAGCCAGTGCACTGAAGAACTGGATAACAGAATAAACAGCTTACTCATCTGGCCATAAAAGGGACACATAGAAAAAGATTATATCCTTCATAACTATGTCCCATCCAGACACAGGTTTCCTGTCTCCCTTCAATCCAGTTGATTCTGTTCAGCACAAAGGCAGCTGAGCCAATCTCACTATCAAATGCCTCTTTCCTGTGCACTTAGTAGAAATCTCGAATATAATGGAACGACCATTAGGATGGTTGAGTGTCTTCTTTGTGGGTAGAGCCATTAGTGTTCTCCCTTTGGCACACTGTCTTCATCCTCAGTTAGCCAGCACATTTGCACACTGACAGTAGGGTAAAGTGGGTACAAAGCACCCAATAAATTAGACTGTTTACAATTAGATCTGTTTACAATCAGTTTGTTCCTACAGAGATCTTATGCAGGAAGCCCCTCTGAAGTACCCAGCATAACAAAGACCTGGACCTGTTATAGTGTGTTTTGAGGAGAGCCACAAAGGCTAGAAGAGTGCTGGAGCGCCTCTGCTACAAAGAAAGGCTGAGGGAGCTGGGGGTAATTAGTCTAGAGAAGAGAAGGTTTCTGGGAGACCTTATACTGGCTTTCCACTACCTAAAGGAGGCCTACAGGAAAGCTGGTGAGGGACTCTTTACCAGGCAGTGTAAAGACAAAGAGTAATGTCTTTACACTAAAAGAGAGAAGGTTTAGATTAGGCACTAGGAAGAAATTCTTTACTATGAGGATAGTGAGGCACTGGTGCAGGTTGCCCAGAGAAGTTGTGGATGCGCCATTCCTGGAGGCGTTCAAGTCCAGGTTGGATGGGGCTTTGAGCAAACTGACCTAGTGGAAGGTGTTCCTGTCCATGGCAGGGCAGTTGGAACTAGATGGTCTTTAAGGTCCCTTCCAACCCAAACCATTCTATGAAATGGTGACACATGGAGAAATCTGCTATAAATTAACATGGTAGGAATAACTCTCGATGTCAAGATTCAGGATCAGGAAAAAATGGGCAGTAATTCATCTGACCTGTCTTGGACACTTACAGAGGTGGTTTCACTAACTCTTTCTTTTTACTGATACTAAGAGAAGCCTGGGATGACTGCTCCAGTCTTTGTACATCTATCTTTCTTCCTGAAACTTCACTGTGTTCTTAATGTGAAAATTTTCAACCAAAGTGTTATTTTCGAAACCATATAAGAACATCAGAGCAATGCAGAGTGGATCTTTTCTGAAAAATATTCACATTGCTGGTTATGGGAGAGTTTTAAAAATACAAAGTCAAAAACACATCAGAGTATTTTGTTGCAACTCTCTTCCTGAATTTGCCCTGCATTGATATCCACCCTGGAAAATCCTTGCTAATGTTATAGAACATTAACAAGAAGTTTAAATAGAAACTAGTCAATTTTGTCATAATGTGAGGAAAGTTATTTTTAGTCCATCAAAGTAGGAAGCTATTTAATAAATATTGAAGACTGGTAAAAAAAACTGTTTTTTTTTTTTAATTGTAAAATTAAAAGATATATCTTCAGATATATCAAAATAGCATGTCAAAATACAGCTGCTTGTCTGGATATGCACTAAAGCTCCATGCACCATAATGTAATTTATTTCTTACAATGTCACATAAATAGAAACCATTTTTGTAACTCAGAAGCTTCAGATAACTTCCAGTTCTATTTTACAAGATGTAAGATTATGTCAATGTATCTATTTAGCAACAACAAAAATACAGTGAAATCTTACTAAAAGTATAAATCATTTGCAAAGACATAATTATATTAATGTAATTATACATAATATATGTGTACAATGATGATCTTACAACTATATAGCACTGTCAAATCGAATAAATCCCAAAGTACTTTAAATCTGCACCCAATTACACTGCATCAAAAGCATGTTCTTGTTTTGGTTTAGAGATGTGGGAGCATAGATATTTGGGTATGAAAATGTGGACATGGTCCCGCACGATATCCTTATCTCTAAACTGGAGATATATGGATTTGATGGTAGACTGTTTGTTGGATAAAGAACTGGCTGGAGGGTCGCAGCCAAAGGGTTGTAGTCAATGGCTCTACGTCCAGGTGGAGACCGGTCACGAGTGGTGTCCCCCAGGGGTCCGTCTTGGGACCGGTGCTCTTCAACATCTTTATCAACGACTTAGACTGTGGGATCGAGTGCACCCTCAGCAAGTCTGCTGATGACACCAAGCTGAGTGGTGCAGTTGATACCCCTGAAGGAAGGGATGCCATCCAGAGGGACCTGGACAGGCTGGAAAAGTGGGCCCACGAGAACCTGGTGAGGTTCAACAAGGCCAAGTGCAAGGTGTTGCACTTGGGTCGGGGCAATCCCAGGTGTGTGTACAGACTGGGAGAACAACTCCTTGAGAGCAGCCCTGTGGAGAAGGACTTGGGCGTTGTGATTGACGGAAAGCTGGACATGAGCCGGCAGTGTGCTCTTGCAGCCAGGAAGGCTAATGGCATCCTGGGCTGCATCAAGAGAGGGGTGGCCAGCAGGGAGAGGGAGGTGATCGTCCCCCTCTACTCTGCCCTTGTAAGGCCTCACCTGGAGTACTGTGTCCAGGCCTGGGGCCCCCAGTACAGAGGGGATGTGGAGCTGTTGGAGCGGGTCCAGAGGAGGGCCACCAAAATGATCAGAGGGCTGGAGCACCTCTCCTATGAGGAAAGGTTGAGGGAGTTGGGATTGTTTAGCTTGGAAAAGAGAAGGCTCCAGGGAGACCTCATTGCGGCCTTCCAATACTTAAAGGAGCTTACAGGCAGGAGGGGGACTGACTTTTTACCCAGGTGGATAATGGTAGGACAAGGGGGAACGGGCTAAAACTGAAAGAGGGGAGGTTTAGGTTGGACATCAGGAAGAAATTCTTCCCTGAGAGAGTGGTGAGGCGCTGGAACAGGCTGCCCAGAGAAGCTGTGGCTGCCCCATCCCTGGCTGTGTTCAAGGCCAGGCTGGATGGGTTCCTGGGCAGTGTGATCTGGTGAGCTAGTGGCTGGCAGCCCTGTCCATGGCAGGGGGGTTGGAACTAGCTGATCTTTGAGGTCCCTTCCAATCCAAGACCTTGTATGATTCTATGATTGTATGAAAATACATAAGTCCCAGGGAATAATCTATTTCTCCTGCAGATGTTATGAGCTACATTGGTTCACATCTGTGATGTCCTGAGGAGTCCTGGTGAGGCACATAATTTCCAGCCTTTGCATTGATGATACATATATTTGTGTATATGTGTCTAAGAATTTAGATGCAAGTGGCTTGTAAGTGGTGAGCGCACACATATTAAAAATAGCAGTACACGATTGCTCATTTTTCCTTCTTCTAAAAGGCAGCCAGCTCTGGACAAAAGATTAACAACCTTTAACACACCAAATGATTTGGTGGGAATAACCACTGACAATGTGATACAGGAGGAGAATAATACTATATCTAATTAAAGCTGCAAGGAGAATTAAAGAAAGCAGACTGTAATTAATGAAGTCAGCATTTGGCAGGGACACTAGGGTTAACGTTCTTCCTTTTGTTTAAAGTGTCATGGGATCTTCAATGCTTACGTGCAAAGACTGGAACATGAGAATTTCTATTCCTTGGGCTCAATCCTAAAAGATGCTCAACTTTGAAGCTTAAACCAATCATAAAGGCAAACTTCAGCTGAACCTGAGCGACTACCTAGCTTGAGCTCAGCAGAACCTTTCAAGAACCAGAGTCCTCGTGATTGTTGGCAGTATCTAAGACAAGCGCTATAAGGGCCCATCCAGAGGAGCCTGTTGTATTTAATACCTGCATCTGAACTGCTATGCAGTGAGGTAATATTAGGCGTTCACTACCCAGATGGTTGGCTGGCAATGGACAGCAGTGATCACAATTTGCATTTTCTAATGTCTGATCATGGCTCTTTTTTATTTTGAAGGAAAAATGTTTCCTCAGGAAGAGGAATACTATAGTATTTGAAATCCCATAGCATGACAGCTATTACTAAATAGCATTTAATTTCAAGGAAGAATTAAACAAAATAGCATTTCCATATCTCCTGGGAATTAGGCAGAAGGATTCTCTTGTTATCCTATATTTAATAATACAAGAAAATATGTGGATAAGGGTTACCTATGCCTGCTCACCTATAGTCCCTAGACTAGAAGACTATGATAGTGTTCACTTACATGATCATATACTATTTAAGTATTTGTTCATTTTGGCTAATTTTCGCATGGTGTGTTGCAAGTCTGTATGAATAATGACTCTATGGATATTGCACAGGTAGAAAATAACAGCTATAGTTCCAAAGGCAACTATACTTTTCTTAATGTAAAAATTTTGCTGAATGTGTTAATGTTCAGACTAGACACAGAGACTTTGGGCTGAAATACATTTCTTAGGTATTGGGTTCAATTATCATAGCATAACGTTTCATAAACAAACCATGCTCTGTCTTAAAATCAATTAGATTTCCTGTCTCCAATGATTTAGTTTGGAGTGTGTTCCAGAAGTTGAATGATAGTGTAGTATTCTTAAAAATCTTCATTATTATTTCCATTTCTATGGAAATATTATTTCATTTTTGTGTTCCTTTAACTTCCATAATTCATTGTTCAGCCTCCATATTTGAGTGGCCATAGCTCCCTTAAGCCTTTGTTTTGCTAAACTGAACAGGGCATGCTTCTTTAGCAAGACTTGCCATGGTGTAATTTGTCCTAACACTCCTATCTCTACCTTTTCTGCTTTGAATTAGTCTTTCTGAATGTTGGACAACTTTATTTGCCTACCATGTTCTAAAAGCTTTCTACCCAGTGAATTCCATAGTGGATATGCCCCTTTCTCTCTTGGAGATGTGGATATTCCCCTCTGTCTCTCAGAAATCTCACTTGATGATCGTATTTATCTCTCTCTTTTTTTTTTTTTCTTTTTTTCCACAGTCCTATCATTTTGATGGCTTAGAGTCATCCTCTAAGCAACTGATATAACCAGATCTTTCTCTGTCATCTCCAGTTAATGAGCTCTCAGCTTACTGCAGACATTTCTGTTATTAGTATTTAAATGAATGACCTTGTACTCAGTACTATTACATTCCTTCCATTTATACTATTCTGTCATCACAGTAATATAATTCTTCCAGTACGGTATCCTGACCCTCTTTTGCGTTGGAAATGCTTTCTGCTTTTGCTATCTCAGTAAATTTCATCAGCAAAACTGTATTTTTTGTACCAGAGTCACTAATAAAAATATTAAATAAACTGAGGCTCAAAACTGATTCTTGGAGCACTTCATTAATATATTTTAACAAAATCTTTGCCATCTTTTTAGCCTGCCCCTAAATCTGAAAATAATCCTGATTAGTTCCTTTCTCTACAATCTATGTTGAATTTACTAATACTCATTGTTTGAGAGGAGGCTACAGTCAATAAATCCTGAATATGTAAGGCTAGCTAGAAATAATAATTCTGCAAAAACTGATCTCCATGCGTCCAAAATGATATCACTAATCATGGAAGTGATGGAGGGATGTACATTTTTAAAGAACAGATACCTTTCATGTTCTAGTTACCTAAAACAGCTAAGGCCTAGGGTGGCAAGTGCTTTCACCAATGTCATCTGGAACGTCCTGGCAGCTCAGAACATTTCATTAGCTAGCCTGCTTGCCTTGAGGGACATAGGAGCAGGAAGTAGGATAGACTTCCACTTGGTAGAAGCTCATTTCCAGCTACTATTTCTCCCAGAGTCTTGTCAGTTCTCCATGGTCATGTAAAGGTCATAAAACCCAGGTATATGATAAGAGGGGTTAAGATGCTCCCAGAAAAGGAAGATACTAGGACCTGACTGCCTCTTCCAGAAGTCTTAATTCTGCCTAGTTCAGAAGAGCCCATGAGAAAATAGAGCAAGTGAGAAACCAGCCACAGAAATTGTCCTGCTAGCAGAAACTTCCTTAAATTACCCTCTTTTCCACTGTGAAGAACTACAAGCATGCAACACATTGTGTCTACACTCAGTGTATTTTGTGCAGTAACAGAAATATAACATACATCCAGAGTAACTGAAGTGTAGTACAGACGGTTCTGAGGGCCATTGGCCCTACAGCATAAGGTTGGATTGCCTGTACTTTATACACAGACTTAGCAAACCCAAAGAACAGGGAAGCAAAGCACATACTACCTTACTTATCACAAGAAACTGTGTAGCTGCCTAACCTGAAGGACTGGGTTCTATATCTGCAAGAGAAAATTTCTTTTGGTGCTTGATAAAAAATAGTACTTGCTCAGACTGCATCCAGATTAAACTGTTCACTTGTGAAACATTAGTACAATACTTTATTCTTGCCCACCCCCAAGTACATCCCACTTAAATCATGTTAGCATTAGAACCTAATTGATAGCATCACTTCAAAGAACGGTTTTGTAAAATGAGGCTACTTCTTCTTAGCCATAAAACATATGTTAGTACCTATCCATCTCAGTGTGATCCTTGCTTGTTCATTTTAATTAAAAAATCAAAGCTGGGATTTTACAAAGATTTTATGCTAATGTTATATGCATTCCAAATGTAGAAATCTAAATTTGGAACCATGTCCACAGTTCGTTTTACATACCAAGTAAAATTCAGTTTGTTCACTATTCATGTTACTGGGATACAAACATTTTAAAAAAACATAATTTCTTGTCATTCTTTTCCTGCTTTGTGATAATACACAAACTCAACTATTCTTCAGGCTTTGGGGCCCACAAATGAACTTCAAAATGTGCACCAAATTTGCCTAGATAGAGAGCTGATTGAGTGTGCAGTAGCACAGTCATTGCAACTATTTTCTGTAGTAGCATCCGGTACACCAAGTGTTTCCAGTTTTCTACAAGAGGAAAACTGGGGTAATTCTTGTATCTTCAATGTATGTTTTACTGAATTGTGACTTTTCTTCTAATTCAAAAGCATCACAAACAAGATGAATGATTTTGTGGGTCGATAAAAGTCCTGTTCTCAGAAGACTTGAGTTCAACCTCTGGCTTTGTCTTGCAATTGCTAGGTTGCTTGAAGAAAGGTGAAAGACAGAAACTGTGATATCCTTTATCTTGCAAAGACGTGTTTACACTTTAAACTATCNNNNGTAGCATGCTCTTTTCAGAATCCAGAACAAGAACAGCAAAAGGTTTTAGGTCTTTTTTTAAATTAAATTCCAAAATATTTATGATATATTTGAAAATATACAGTCTTTAGTAACAACTAATATCTAAATTTTCCAGCTCCTCTTTTTATTACCTAAAGAGAACAGCAAAAAGGCAAATGGATCCCTTTTCAGACTTGTTTTCCTTAGAACAAATTGTATCTCCTTCTATATTTATCTTTATCATGGTTCATAACTGCACACTCCTCAACCAGGGACTTAATGTTCAGATGTATTGTATTACATATTATATATTATGTATGAAAACTGGTTCATTTTTTATCTTCAAATAATGATCATCAAGCTGGTTCATTATTCATCAGAGAAAAATGAACTCTGTTCATTTTCCCAGTCCCAGTACATTCTGCCCTGATCATATACATAGAAGTACATTGTCTAGATAAGTGTCTAGTCAAATATGACCAAGCAAAAGAATTTGCTGGAGAATCAGCCTTTTACTGTAGAGTTCTATTCCTTCAGTTATGATCTCGTTAGTAACACCAGCTAATGCACTAATTTCTGGTTCCTTCAGCTTCTTCAGTTTCTCTCTCTACCATCTATAAATGCATATACCAAATCATTCAAAGTGTTCCTCTGAAAATGACTGGCACAAAAATATCGGAAAAAAAAATGTGGCAGAGGAACAACTGAAAACTAAATTTTTTGCAGGATGTGAATGCCAGCCATTTTCTCTTGAATATAGACGTTAGCATCTCTATTACCAGTATTCTTATTACATACTTTATATATCCTACTACATTTCATGTATCATCTAAGCATCTGAATACTATGCAGTAAGGTATTTAACCATTTCTAAACTCTAGTGTGTTCAATGGATTATCATGTACCATGCTGAGTTTTGTTTTGGTTGGAATTCCTTTTTGTAGTGTCTGTTTTCAAATATATTCATAAGTGTTTAGAATCATAGAATAGAATCAGAGAATTGTTTGAGTTGGAAGGGACCTTTAAAGGCCACCTAGTCCAACTCCCCTGCAGTGCACAGGGACACCTACAGCTGGATCAGGTTGCTCAGAGCCCTGTCCAGCCTGACCTCAAAGGTCTCTAATGACAAGGCATCCACCACTTCTCTTGGTGACCTGTTCCAGTCCTTCACTATTTAATTTAGTGTAAATATTTTACGCTATTTTAATTATAGTGTAAGTATATATTAATGCAAAACTAACTACTGTATAAACCAATATATATAACTACATTATGCTACTGCATTGAACTACTATACATAGTAAAGGTTGTAGAAGGCCTCGGTGGATGAAGAAGGTGGTGCTAAAAAAAGAAACTGTACCTTTTAGGAGTGTATTTCTCAAAAATAGACTTCAAGAAATCTGTATTTTCTGTATGTTAGCTTTATCATGCAGTAAAAAACTTGCCTGTGTGTGGAGAACAAAGTGGCCACTGCTGCTGCCTATGAGCCCACAAGTCTTTTGTGTAATCTAAGTAAATGCTGTTCACAGAAATACATTGAGTTTACCTCAAGAAACAACCACTGATTAGAGGCCCTACGGAGAAATTAGAGTAATAAAGACTATCTGGCATGTAGTAAGGACTTAAGCTCTTGCATTGCTATATACAGACAAGAAGAATACGAGACACTTAGCAAAGCACATCAGGGCTTTGGGATAAAATGGAACCTGCCTGATGGCCTGAAGAGCAGGAATTTGCTTGCAGATCCTGCTGCACAGGAGCCCAGAATTAGTGAGGAGTGCCCAGACAATACCATTACCCATCCACAAAAGGAAACTACAAAATGACAACACACATTCAAAATTCTGTCCTTTGTCCACCAGTTCAGGAACTACTCCAAAATGCTAATTTTTAAAATTTTAAACATTATGATTTCTTGAAGGAAATCATTGCTGGGGTTATTTGTAATGAAGAAGAGATAAAACTCTGTTTTTACAGTTTTTGTATGTCTTTTGTTTGCCTGTTCCCAGAGACTGGGAATACAACTGAATACAGTTATCTACACTGTGAACATGAGTATTTGCGTGAGTTCTTTAGTGTCCCCTCACACATAAGGAAGGAAACAGATACTTCTTCAGTGCAACTCATTTCATATTAAATGCTTAATCTAAAATCAGTAAGACAAATCATAGGCTACAGTTGCCTCTTTATAATACATGAAGACAAAAAAGTTAAAAGTTCAGATGAGGAAACCAAATGTGAGCAGTCTATGACTACGTGTGATGGATTGTTGGACTATCAGCTGATAATGAGTAGGTGCTGATCAAATGTAGATAACAAATTGTTTGCCTGTTTGTTTTAAGAGTAACAGATCTCATTTCTGGTTTTGTATCTCTGCAATAAAATATCACTAGCATTTTTCCTTGGGCCTAGCTAGCTCCCTCAAAGAGGGAACTGAGAAGCCGATATCGATGTAGGAGTTGGTACGATGCATTCAAATTTGTCAGTACGTTACTTCCAATATGCAGAGATATGTAGTTTATCTAAAAAATTAGGATATGATATCAAAGCACATTCTTACTAAAAATAAATGCTATGAGCATAATAGGAGATGTATAAATCTGTTTTATCTATCCCTTTCTCTTACCTCTGCTCAAAGTGTTTTAAGCTCCAAGATGAAGACCATGTTTCAGTTTCCCTTTGCAAGAGGCACTTGCATACAGATAATTCTATTTTTAATAATACTTAAGAAAACAAAGACGAAAAAATGATTTTTTTTCAGCCTCAAAAAACAGTTCTGAGGAGTTCCCAGTCTGTCCTTTTCATTGCTAGTTCTCTGCAGCTGAAAGACACAATCCCCCGTCTAGTATCTTTATAATATTGAAGAAAATGTTTGCTCACCAGTTTTATTTTTGAGGAGTCTATTATTTCCACAATAGCTACAGACTGTTCTTTCTCCTTCATTTTTCTTCTTTAAGCTTGTAAACAATACCAGGAGTGCTAGAGAGAAGTTTATATGCGAAGGTGAACTTTGATTCTTCCTTGGACTTTAAGACTAAGCTAGTGTAGAATGTGATTGACAAAGCATTTTCATTGATGTTATGCAGCCTTTTCAAATTACCCAACCTAAGCAAATGAGGTTGTTAATGTTTGCCCTTTCTCTACAATGTTTTTGAACTTTAGCAGATTTTATAAACTTATAAAGATTGTCAAATTGTCAGTATTCCTTCAATTTAAAATATTCATATGATTCTGCAGCATAGGGCCACCTTGATCACCAATACTAAATAGAACTCTAATGGAAAACTGATTTTACTCCATGATTGAATAATCCCATCAATTATTGACTAAAACAGTTTTGAGGATACCAACATGAATTTCATCTTTGTGTATGATTTCTGGGAATATGACAGACAGCAATTTTGTAAACCATCCAAATCATAGCCATCAGTATTTGTCAAATAATTAATACAAAAATAATCAATGTCATGATGAGAAACAGTGACCTCAAAATCCTTGTAACAGAAATGAGATCTTGCAGACTGACTCTATTGTACTTTTATCAATAAATAGTGTATCTGTAAAATCAAATGTGAATTTAATAGATCTAATGAGAACTTATGCTGTCTGTAGCTATCAGAATCATACAAATTAGAGAAGGAAAACATCCATCCTGTTCTGTCCTGATCTAACCTCTAGCCTATGCTTGTACATCCTCAGATTTTTTTCAAATGCCGGAGGAGATGACCAAATACAAGCGAACCATGGGGCAACTGAGGATTTTCTCTGTAAACTGTTTTCCTGCAAGAGTGAGAGAAGTGGATCAATCCCAACTGACCTGACTCCAAAGCAGAGAGGAAGCAGACCACAGCTCCCAATCTTAGTGAGACAGTGCACTGCGAATGTACAAAATGAAGTAATGCAAATGGAGCCATGAAATCCAGCCGGACCCTTCAAGAGGCATCCTCTTGCAAGCCAACATCTCCCCAACACCTCTACACAGCATTGTGCTGTGTATGCTGCCCCCCGCCCCCAAGGCATACTGGCTCAGCCCTACTAGCAGCTGACAAAAGCATGTCTTTCAGGATGCCCAAGTCTTTTGCTTCTCCTCTCAGTCAGTGATTCCTCAGTTATGGGTGAGTAAATATGAAACCAGAAAGTGAGTTAGTGAAGCAGTGGTGGGGCCACGTTTACAGTCACAGGCCTAGGAATGGAAGGAGAACCCCCTGCAGGTGGCTGATAACATATGGCTGAGCTTTATCACTGCTTTGCTTTGAACGACACCGAGGCCTTTTAATGATTTAACTAGAGGGCCCCTTTATCTTATAGACAGTCACTTGAGTGCTTAGAGAGGGGACAAAGTAGATATGGAAGCTGGGAAGAATCAAGTTATGGAGAAACTATAACCACCCCTTTTATTGCTGGGCAAAACAGAGAACTTTAGTGTACATAGAAACAGAGAGGCTCTTTGTGGTTCAGATCTGCTGCCCCTTAGCTGTTCCTTCTAATCATAAATAATAATGTTATTATTCAATATAATATTATTTAAAATTGCCTAAGTATCTAATAATTAAACCAAGTTTCAACAGAGGTACACTACCATTTCATTACAATGGCACAAAATAATTTTTTTTGTTTAATTATTTTTCCAGTGTATAGATACTACAGACATCGTCAGATTCTGACTGAAGAAATTGTGTTAGATTCATATGTAGGTAAAGTTCCCAGCAACAGATTCATTGCTTGTGACAGTTCTAAATCTCTGAGGTGATGTGAACTTCAAAGCGCTGATGAAACCATAAAGGTTTCAGTACATGGTTAGAGCGTGAGCTGTTGGAGCTTTTAGTACTGTTTCAAATCTTTAAATATTCCTTTCTTTTAAAGAACAGTTTTGGAAAATATTTTGCAGATGTTTTTAAAGTAACTTGATTAAATAGCTATTTGTTCCAGCTTTGTCTAGGGCGATCAAGGTTATGCTATTCCCTGAGTGAGAATAATTCTTCAAATCACACCTATGGTGCATTTATCCATATATAATAAATTTTGTGTTACCCATTGGTTACAAACTGCTATTTTCAAGAAGCATTCCTGCTGGCAAGCTCTTTAAGGGGAGATATTTCTTAAATATTATCAATAAATCAACACATAAACATTTTTTTGGACTGTTTAGTACTACACATGGTAAAATATCAACAGAGTTTTTTCATGGAGCTTTCCTTTCTCTGCCAAGTAATCTGAAAGAAGCTGTTCCATTTTGCTTAACCATTCAGTACCTACTACTTTAGTAACAGTGAGCCCACATAATTCAACAGATCACTAGCTGAGCCATTGCTGGGGATTTTTTCAAAGCTAGTTTTATGGTAGTGCTCTCCTTCAAGCACTATTCCTTCTCTGCACTACTCCCTCACTCTCACCATCAGCCATCTAATGTATACAAAGCCTCTTTTTTCCCCTTCAAGAATATTTCTAAAAGGCCTTGTATTCATGATCATCACAGCAAAAGACAACTTAGAATTCTTGGATATGCTCACAAAATCAAATCATTTTATGCCCTGTCCCACCCAGCACTTTGCGGGAGAAGGCCATGCCTTTCAGAACAGTGGTGTCTCCTCATCTTATTCTCATTACAAACCAGTAAATATCCTAATGCCTTTGATGTAAGTTTTAGTGGACTCCATGTCAAGTAGAGACCATTATCTCAGTATCTGTACAGTGATTATCTGTGATACAGCAATTATTTTTGAAAGAAAGTACTGGTAAATTGCCAAACTTTCTCACAGAGATGACTGTTGTGTTTGCTAGATGGCTGAGTTTTCTTGTGAGTCCTAGGGCTGTATACACATATTAGTAAAGCAAAACAGCGTTTAGTAGCAAGAAAAGGTTTCACTGGGTCACACACTGTCAAATCCAACACTGAAAAGCACAGAGATCCTGTTTTTTAACTCTGCTCTTTTCTGGCTGTCTTCACTGTGACTGATGCTTTCCATATCTCCCTTGATACAGTATGTGTCTTATACTTCCCTTTCTCAGGTATTAAAAAGGTATTTTTAGAACTTACTCTAAACTTTCAATGATGAAGTCATATACACTTTATATTAACAGACATGTACATCTACATTTCATTTGTTCTGAGCATCTGGAAGTTAATAAATTTTAAATTCACTGCAGAATGTTCAAGATACTGTAAGGAATTTAAACAAGAATGAAATTTTGGTAAAAATAAAAAATGTTTACTTTTCAAATGTCTGTACATACAGACATACATAACATTATTTACCTTTTAAAACTGACTCATCTGTTCTTTGTCTCATTTCAAATATAAGTTTTGCAATGATGCCTATGAGGTCAGGAAGATACCTGTCATTCTTAATATAATATTCAGAAAATAAATGGATTTCTTTTAATATGGTTAAAAATATTACCGGCTGCTAGTAAACAGTTTCATAACACTAAATTATTATAACAAGGAAAATGATGATGTTTTGATTGGGTTCTGTCTCATTTTCAAGTTTTCTTTATTAAATCCTAGCTACTATCAGCACAGAAATTAAAATTTTGCTTACCACTTAAAGCTGCACTAAAAGTAGATATTCTAATTGTTATACAGCTTTATTACTCTTTAAGTACCATCTCCATTATGAACAAAATATTCTTATAAAGTAATGAATCATAAGAGCAGCTACAATA
>VXAV01009779.1:147408-158523 GCA_013399715.1 Alectura lathami
TTGCTTTTTTGTGTGCTCCAAATTGCAAGACTAGTTCGCTGCTTGATCTCACCACCTTTCCATCAGAAGGTCTCTATAAACAACAAAGGCAGGGCAGAAGAAGTCAGCCCTGCTGATCAGTCCATTAACGCAACTAAGAGAATGGCAAAAACAGCTTAAATGAGCGTAAGACATACCTGCATAAAACACACCCAAACCAAAGGATTGCAATGGTTCAGCAGTTTGTTAGGAGTTCTTATTACAATGTTATCCTGTTTTTTGTGGGTGTAGTTGAAGTATCACTTTCAACAATTGTAATGGTATTTTCTAAAGGCATTTGTGTAATTTGAAGAGCAGTGTGTTTGTCATATGCCATCAGCAGAAAAAGAGATCCCTATTCCATGCCCTGGCTGGGTCACTCCGTTTTAGATACCCAAATTTTGCAGAAGCCAGTAGAAATAGATTCCTAAATATACCCTAAGCAACACTGTGGATGTCTTAATCCTGTCTCATGAATGAAATAATAAATGTCAAATGCTTCTAATCAGAGTTTGGTTTGGTGAATCAACCTTAAGTTTCATGTTTTTTTTTTTTTTTTTTTTTTTTTTTTTTTTGAGAAACTAACATAACAATGAGAAAAAAAGTATTCCAGTTTATCTACTTGTCTCAAAGAGTGACCATTCTCGGGTATTCAGGAAAAGGAAGGGAAGTTGTACGATTCCTTGAGCAACTGCACAAACCATCCAAATAATGATGGGATTGACTGAGCCGGAAGTTAGTGACAGTGAAACAGAAAGTTCTGAACAGAAGCTCTCTGAAAATACTTTAATGTTCCATGACATTCACTTATGAATATCCCTCAGTGACACAAAGTCTACCCACCTGCAGTGATGAATTTCATGGATGTATAGTACTATGTTCACATAAAGTTATGTTAATAAACAAAGTTTATATGATATTTTTAATTTCCTTGTCAGTTCTCCTTGCACCTGCTTGATTAAAAAAAAACAAAAAAGCAATGGTACTCTCAGACATCCAGTAGCTTCTGAATGTGTATGTTTCTGAAACTCTTATTTAATTTCATTTAATAAAGTTGTTGACATTTTCCAAATATGAAACCATGATTGTCCTCATTGTCACACACACTTGGCACTGCTCTCTAACATACAAATGTAACAATTTCTCCTCAACTAAAATTTAAAATAAAATCTAATTACAATGGTGTGAATTCAGTAATAGCAATGTGGAGAAAAATAATGAAGTCAGTTGAATTAACATGAAAGAAAATCATTAAAATTAAGTTCTTGTTGAAAAAAAAAATATGTATTTGTGCATAAAAATAGTAATCTTTAAACAATGTTCAAATAAAAAAAATGAATTGTTTCAATTATTTTCTGACATAGATAGTTCTTGCAATTCCAAAAACTGAGCTTACAAGAATTAAGATTTTTCACTATGTATGAGGTTACATTATTAAATGTAGCAGTAACTCCACAGTTTGGATCTAACCCTGTCAAAAGGCTTTTTATCATTTAAATATGATTTGGAGAAGGTAGAGGCTCTCCTGCACACTCCTGCACACTATTTCATCTTTAAATTAACCCTTTGAGCATTTTGCAGATGAACATGTGTTGTGTGCATCAAAGAAAAAGATAAATTTGATTAATTAAGCTTGGTTAGAAAGTAGGAATGTTTCAACTTGCTATCACATTAGTAACTACAAACTGAAATTCCTGTTGGTGTTTAAAATTGGTTGGACATCTTTTTTCAGGAACTTTAAAACAGAAGAAACTTCAGACTAAGTCAAACATCTGAGGACACTGGAGTAACACAGAGTCCCTTTAACTCTGGAAGACATGGACACTCCCAGAATGATTTATTGCTCAGAATAGACAGGCAGTATTTAGTTTCTGGCTTTTCTCAGGGATTCATTTAAGAAAGACTGACTTTAAATCAAAAGCCTTTTTAAGTGCTCATTGGTGTTCTGAGCAACTCCTACGTCCACTCTGAGAGGGATCAGAAAACACTTCCAAGTGATTCAGCAAGTCATTCCCAGCTGCCAATGGTTTCCCAGATAGACCTGGAAACAGCTCCTCTTTGTATGGTACCAGCTTCGCACCCACCCACCACACACCCAGATACTATCAGTATGTATGCCGGTATGCTGCAGATACTGGTGGTGGGAATTTTGTTACCTCCAAAGGTTCTGTAACATTTACAAGAAGAGAACTTGAAAATCTCCCATGCTGTAGTGGAAAGGTTTTGCTTTATCATCATTAAGTTTCTTACAGCCAATGAGTTAAACGTTCTATCAATTATAGGGTGCTGGAGTTACCTTAAATGAGTAACGTGAATGTTCTCCCTTACTTTAGTATGCCAGTTTCATGGGCTGAGATCATGACTTGCTGTAACTCACTGTTTCATTAAATCCTGAGACACCGTAGCTGAGTACCTGGATCCTTTAATTAAAGTTTATATGTCATCATAATTTATACAACAAAAATTTCAGATGTCTTTACTGAAGTTCTGCAAGAAAAATAGGCTAATATTAGCCATTAAAATCAAACAGAAGCCACCCTTAGTTTGAGTTGATAGTGAACTCTAAGAAAAATTAGTCTGAGTCATGTTTAGACATATTTTTAAAGTAGATGTCAAGCCCAGAGACTGAAGCTTGATGAAAGTTGACACAAAAAAGAACAATGAAGTTTTTCATTAGAAGAATTAATTAACTCAATTCACAGGTTAAATTTTGTTTAAGTAAGCATCCAGAATTCTGGTGTTTACTACATGTTATCAGTATCTTTCTTTTCATTTCATTCCATAAATCATTCCTAACTATCGCGTTTAGAGTCTGCCATCTCATTCATGTTTCTGTTGTGTGGTGAATTGCCAGGGTTTGGAACAATTTTCATTTTGTTTCTATTTTCTCTTTTTTTTCTCTCTCTTTTTTTTTCTTTTTTTTTTTACAGCCTTCAACATCTAAGTTTGAAGATTGTCAATACAGTCCTCAGACACCTTGTATTTACAAGTCTGAAACTGGCCGCAAAGCAGACTGAGAGTCTGATTACCTTGCAAAAATTTCAGCACTTCCTTTTTCAGATCACACTGTGAAGTGTGAGATAGCTCCTCTCCTCCTTCCTTCTCCTCGTCCCTGCCCCCAAACTTTCAGCTATTGCTTAAAACCCTGGCTGAACCAGCAAGTTTGAGGGAGCATGCCAAAATGAATAATGCACATAAGACTGTAATACACACAAGATTAAAATGGATCCAACATAGACAATGAAGAACCTTGCAAAAGGACAACAATGGTGTATTCCCATGTAGGGAGTGAGGTGCTGGGTCACTTGGGGTGATTCCTGCTACCGATCTGTGGCATCCACCTTCTGCAGCCATTTTGCCTGGCATTCCTGGATGAATCATAGAAACTTCAGGTCAATGCCTATTTCTTGCCACATGCTTGCATCTGATGAAATTAATCTTGTCGCAGTTAAGAGACTTTTAAGTTAGATATCTCCACCTTAGATGATCCTCTTACTAGAGAGAAATCTCCAGCTAGTTTGTTTGGCCTGCCATAGGCAGCTATCCGGGGATGGCACAGAGGTCTCCTGAGTCCTCTCCTCTGCTCCATTGGTTATAAAAGCAACTTGGAATTAGAAACTCAGGCTAAGACATCTGATGTGGTCTCTCTAATATAGCCAGTGCAGCCACTTTAAAAAGTAATGGAACTCTTAAGAAATGTTTTATATGAATTTGTTCAAATTTGCTTTAATTGAACAGATTTACTTGTCATTTCAAAGTCACAATTCATTAAACAACCAAAAAGGGGAAAATGATTTTGTGCTTCAATATCTCGCTTTCATTCCCTGTGGCCTTTGCAGCACATCCAGTCATGCAGGAGGAGAAAAGGGGGAGTCCATCTCCACATGGGGGACAACCTCTGAAGAAGGTAGGCTTTGAAACATCTTATGAAACTGAGGAAAATGACAGGTATTCCCTACAGCATGTATAGCCTGAGACTTGAGAGGTGGCTTCCCTTTAGCCTACACCTAATTTTCTTCCTGAAGGAACATCAAACCAGCAGGTTTTGTACACACCTATATAGTCTCTGCCAAGATGAAACATTAATAGATCCCAGTGGGTATGGCTGCTTGATCAACAAGGATGTTTTGTGCATGGCTGTGCCTGATTTTACAAGTGCTCTTTTACTGAACCATGGTATAATTATAGCTTGCAAAAAAGAGTTTGTTCAGTTCCCAGCCTAGCACTTACAGCCTGCAGCCATGTGCTGCTTCCCCTGCCTTCACGACTCAGCAAAATCTGTCCCATCGGAGCAAGGCCAGCCACAGGCAGGTGTGACCACAACGTTACTGAGCCCAAACTATTTACCATCCAAAGGGGCTGTGTATTCATAAAGTTCCAAAAAGCTGCCAAAAGTAACAGAATGACCATGAAATATAATTCTGGACCTCTGCCCACTTGCTGACCATTTATACTGCTTCAAGGCAGCTCTGCAACACTCCAGTGACGCCACACTCATGCATTTGAGGACATTTCCTTTCTCCCTCAGTGCAGGGATAACAACTGCTGAGGAAAATTTACAGCCTTGTGCCTCTGCAAATGTGAAGCAACTTAAAGTGGTGAATTACAACACGACATACCAGGGCAAAACACAGCTGAAGGGCAACATTGCTTTTTTACTGACCTGGTTTAGACACTTGCAGATTCCACCTTTATTTTCTTAAATACTTTTTCCATTTACAGTTGTGTACACCATCATGCCTGCAAACACCAATGCAGGCAGTTACCTGAGAGCAGAGCACTTAAGTGTTTCTCTTGCACACAAGTGTTATTTCCTAAGATTGGTGGTCATGTATGTCTTCCACTCAGCAAATGTGCTGAGCGTTCTTGAGGTTTAGAGGAATAGAGTAAGTTAGTATGAAGAGAAAACAATGGCTTAGATTAGTCTTATTACCACATTTTTTGCTATGTTTTTTCTCATGCAAATGCATGTACATTCCAGAATATTACTTTTGGATTCAGTGAAAGAGTTGTGTCCTAATTTATTTCTAAAAGAGATGAGTTGATTGTTCTGTGTTTAGATTCTTTTAGATTCTTTTTCCACACTGACAGTGTGTTTAGCCATGACATCAAATTTTTTAGAACAGCTCAGATAAGATAGCTAGAAGCAGCTTTTAAAACATGACTTGGGATAAATTGGTCCTTTAAAAAAAAATTACCTTGATATAAAATTAGACTTTTCATTTTGTGTTCAATACTGTCAGCTGCCACAGAGGTACCACAATACCTCTGCATAGAGCTCCAAAAGAACAGATATTGACTTTAATGCCAAATTATACATTTGAGATATTCTTGTAAGATCCACAAAAACAACTCAAGAATGTCCCACAGATCTTATTGTAGACCATGCCCTTAAACTACTTTCAGGCTTTGAAAATTCTTCTATATTTTAGGCATCTGAATTTGAGAGATTTGTCCATGACTGTGGAGTCAAAAAGACCAAGTATGATTAAATTCTTCAGATACCAAGTGGTAATTATAGGTCTGGGGGAGGGAGGGTTGTTACTATTTTTTTGCTTAGGTCAGTGACTTTTATATTCCTTTCCTCTGGGGACAAATTGTCTACATTTAGAAGAAAGTGTTTATGGCAGAAGACTATTTGAGAACTAATATAGCTGTTGAAACATCCACACACATGAAATTAACTTTCGTATATACATGATTTTTTTATAGTCCCTATAGTTCTACAATATTTTTTTTGTAATTAAACATGAAAGAGATGAGGGGAATGGGTAGCAAACTGCCTAATGGAAAACTGAGATGTGCTGTAAATTTTGTTTGACTATGATCTTACTCTGAGTTTGTCAGCAAAACTTCCACTGAACTCAAGAGAAGCTTTGTGTAAGTAAGCAGTAAAGAGCATGTACTGTTTTATTGACTACAACAAATTTAATTTTAGAAAATGGGGAAATGGAATCTTCATGTCTCCTCAGAAAGCAGTATATTAAGTTAATGTTCAAACTTAAACCCGGTTAGCCATGGTGCAATGCTATGGCTATAGAGTACAATAGTTTAACTGTAATTCAAATGGCATTGAAAAATATCACATTAACCAACCAGTTCCAGTTTAAAAAATAAAAATAAAAAAAAATAAAAAATAAACAACCAAGTTGTTTATGGCAGTTAAAATATTAGCATTAAAATCAGTTATTAACGACAACACAACTAAGCGCTGTTGTGCTGCTCTCTGAGCCCAAATGTTGGGCTCGATGCTCAGGCTCTCCTCAGGGCTGCCACCACCTCTGCAACGCCAGCACTTGCTCCCGTGGTTTCTGAGCCCAGCCTAGATCCTGCCAGCTAGTCCTCCCTGCTTCTCAGAAGAAAAATAATCCCCAAAGCCCCTTACTCACCCTAGCTCCTTACCCATACCGTGGGTGACAAATGTGGCTGGGTGGAAGAAGGTCAGTGAGGCAGAGAGGAGAAACCACCCAGGGTTTTACAGATCCTGCTTCCCTCCTTAGGAAGGGTGTGGACAAGGTTTGCTTCTTAAGGAACTAGAAGAAATTCAGTTCTATATTTGACTTTCTACAACTGCTAAAGACGATTGCTCATAGCAAAATTGTGTAATAGCAACTTTATCTTACAAAGCACTTTATTTGGAAGCAAGTTGGAAATTCTAGCTATTACTTTAACATATTTTAAATTCTCAGGATTATATTTGAAAACCGGCCCCAAAAGCTATAGCATAATAACATTCAATGTACAGAGACAAAATTAATACGAGATGAGATGGCTCTTTCATCACAGCAGGCAGGCTCAAGAAAAAAAAGTCCTGAATATGGATCGAGGTTTTTGGTATTTAAAAGGGCAACTCAGGTGTATGCAGTGTTGAAGGCATGTTTATCTTCGATTGAGATTAAAAAGTTGGGTAATCAGTATCGGCTCTTCTAATGCAATGATTTTCTCCAAATTATGAAGAATGCAAAATATGATATGCTAAAGCCTTGAGGGAGTTGATTTTATCTCTTTTTAAGCCCAGTTTTTTATAACTGCTGTAACTGGTATGGGAGTATTTGAACCTTCAGAATCTTTCATACATGGAGTTATATCCCTGAATCACATTTGGGAAGGACTCATTTTCTCTCACGGTGCATTATTCCCTGTGTAACATGAGTAACAGATTCAACTAGTTCTTCGTGAGGGATGAAAATTGGTATATGCAAGAAATTATACATGAGCTACAACTAACCCTGTATTTTCCTGCTTTGCTTGAAAGATGGTAAAATACTTTGAAAGATCTCACAGTCGTAGTCAGGTTTATGGTAAATTGAATAATACCAAAAGCAAGGAGGATGATGTTCAAACGGCAGCTCATGATTTTTAGTAATAATAATGAAAAAAGTTAATAGTTCCTCTGATCTTATCAAGGTCTAGTATTGCAAAAAGTTACACAGACACAAAAACACCAGAGAAAGATAAAACACTTTGACACTGTTTGCCTCAGACACTGAATCAGAGCTGCTTCCTCTTAAAGAGCCATGGCTGCTGAAGATGCCATTGCTATTCTAACAGCATTTCAAGACTGAACCAAATTAATGGGGCCTCTTCTTGTCTTCCCTTGAGCTCTGCTCTTGTCTGGGACGGTCTAGCTTCCCACTGGGCACTTGAAAAGCTGAGATTAATTAAAAGTGCTAAAAATAGAGAACTTTCACAGAACTTTCTTTCTTTTTTTTTTTTTTTTTAATGATAATAAACTTTTGGATCTCAAAACCATCATGGAGGTGATCATAGTGGCAAAGGGGACAGAGAAGGAAGGCCTAGCCTTAAGGGAAGAGAAGACAAATGGATGAGTCTATTCTTGGTTGGCCAATGACACTTTGTTGTCAGATACCATATCTGATACAGACTTTTTTATTCTTACATGTCCTGTGTTATTCTTTGCTTCCACATCACAGATTTCCAAGAGAAATGGCTAATCAGCACTCTTCATTTGGCATCCCTGTGCCAACCAGCAACCTGCCATCACCTTCACTGTAATACACAGGCAATTCCTTATCCTTTTGATTAAGGAATGCACTTTGTGAAAAAGTACAAATACTAATGAAAAGAGGTCATCTCCTTATCATCCACAAGCTATGAACATGTCCTTTTTTCACTCTTACAGATATAATTCAATTAAAATTGCATAATTGTGATGTTTTCCTGCTACATAAACCTTTTGCCTGAGAGTCTCAAAAGGCTTTGCCCTAGTAAATATCGTCATCTCTGAGAGACTTGGTGGTAAAGTTGGTATATGATACAGTTTAGAAATAAAACCCAGAAACATAGACTGCACCCCCGAGTGTAACTGTTGCCATTCTATGCCTTTCTCTCTCTCAGATCCATTCCAGAACTTGTACGTAAGAATCTGAAAAAATGGTGTGTTTTTTTTCCTCCCATTTAGACCATGTTTTACTCATGGTTCTGATAAGGCACTATGCAATGTGTAATGGATCAAATGATACCATACTGTCCAAAAATAATAAAACTACATCCTAGAAGAGTCTAGATTTTGTTAGTTTTGCAGCCTTTGAGATATTCAAATGCATAAATACAAAGAAGATCCTACTTTAGAAAACATCCGTTTTTATTATTTTTATTTGTAAATTATTTTTATTTGTAGAAAGACACCTGATGTTGTGCTGAAATGCCTTTTTTTTTTTCAGGGAAAAGTGACTTGCACAGACATTCAACACCTCTCTGACTGCTGGCTAGCATGGATCTAGCCCATGGTCCCTTCCTATGGGAACACTTGGCATAGAGACCTCTTTTCCAAGGAGCTCAGCCTTTGAAACAGGAACTGACCTTAACCATCCAAGACTCCACTGTGTATTACAGCCTTCATGAACTTTCTATTAAAAAGAAAGACAATGAGTTATGTTCTAATTCTTATCTGCTAAGCCTCCTTAAAAGCCTAGAGCTATTCCTGTTCTCACTGAAAGAAAGGAACTGCGCATGTTTGAGAGACAGCACGGTCTCCTAGCTCCTCTTCCTCTGCCTTTACCATATATGGGTAGTTCTGCTACCAAATCTAATCCATTTTCAGTGTGTAAGAGCAATTCTGATCAACAGTGAGAGATCCCTCTGTGATCCTGGGACACTTTCTGTGGGACAACCAGGGTCCAAACAATTGCCCAGCCATATTCATCTTGCTGCTGTTTCTCTTGGGAGGACCAGTGGATGTTAGGGCCAGGGGCACAACTGCTTGCATGACATGGGGAAGGAGGAGTGAGGAGCAGTCTTCTGCCCTTGTCACTTCCAGAAGAGAGGAAGAAAGCAGGGGTTACCCACTGGAAAGGATGGCCTCAAGTGGGTCTAGATCCCAGATTCCAGACTGGTATCCAAACTTGCGTCCAAATGACAAAACAGATCTCCTACCTTAAATAAAAACAGATTTTCTTTCCTATTCACATAAGAGGGAGATGTTTAGTTAAGCTTCACATAATAAGTGCACTGCGTTACCCAGAGTGAGAGCAGCACTTTTGCCTGCAAGAGCAGCTGCTCTTTTATGAAGGTTGATAGGTGAGAAAATGGAAAAGTTTTACATTTCATATAAAATTGAACCACACAGCTTTCTAAATCAATATAGGTGCCCTCAAATCTCAGACCAAAAAATACCTGTCAAAGGAAGAGAATGACTCTTCTCATCATTCTAGCCATCAAAGTTATTTTGATCAAGTCTGTGTGTATTTTTAATAACGATTTTCCACCTCTCCCAAAGTCTTGTTATTCACTTGAAGGTAAAATTATACAAAAAGAGGAGAAACTTTATAAAAAAAATGTGAGAACCTCTGGGATAAGATCAGCCAGCATTTTGCCAGCACGGGATCTTGAATTATGACAAAAGGCACTGTATTGCTTTTCATAATAGAAATATGTTTTTTAAAGTATTGATTTTAATAATATATAGTAGTGGCAAGTCTAAAATAAATACCCATTTACAAAGTGTTTGTTTGCCACTTTAGCAATTTTGGTGTATATACATTTTTACTGAATCCATGTCCCCATGCAAACAGATGGAAAATTCTTCCTCTGCCCTAAAAACCTCCATAAGATTTAGAATTTGAGCTTAAGAGAACAGCAGTCCTGAAATTGTCTCATAGTGTTCCATGTATTGTCTCAATCATTATGAGATTTACACAAGAAACCACTAGAAAGCCAGCTGGAATCAGGGAGGGGGGAAATCAAACATTCTAACAGCTTTTTAACACTAGGCTTTTAATGCTGTTAATGCTGAGCAGTACCTTAGTACAAATATTTAATCTTTACAAAAATATGAAGAAGTGTTACTTAGAATTTATCAAAAATAACCATCCACTTTAGAAGATGTGTTAATGAAGTATTGCTCTTCCAAAACCAAAACACTTCTGTTCATAGCACAGACAGCGTTATGGATAAGGCATATATCCTAATGAATGAATCCGTATGACCGAAGGTAACAGCATAAGATCACCACACATACAGATCTGCAATGACATTATTTTGAACAGTATTTAAAGGAGATGACAATTCTAGTCATGCAGTGTATTTATAGCTGTATTTATACACTTGTAATTCATACATTTGCCTGAATATTTCATACATCATTATTAGTCTCAGAAACATGACCAAGATCACAATGAAATACCACAAGTTATATCAGCTTTTACTCTATTGTTATTCAAGATTCTACTTCATGATTTCACAAAAGATGGTGCTTTTGAAATGAAATTCTGGATAAATTTTGTTCAAGCTATTTCTAAAAGACAACGATAATAACAGAGATCAGACTATGACATGTAACACCTAGACAAACCATGTCTGTACCAACAGATGCCTTCTAACAGACTTCTCAGAGGTAGTGGGAAGATTTTAGGTTGATGCCCATAAGATTACAAGGCACAGTTTGGTGATTTAAACATTTATGACATTTTACATGTTTACTATGAACACACATTCAAAACAGTGTCACTTAAAAGAAAAATAATTCTTACATCCATTCACTCTCATAAGCATACTTCTAAAATTTCAGTCACTTCTAATGTTTCTCAAATATTGAACCATAATGGCAGTTTTCAACATTAGTGTATGTACTTAGTG
>VXAV01009779.1:180336-196250 GCA_013399715.1 Alectura lathami
AAAAATGAAAAACAAACTAGCACCAGCCTTTATCAACAGCTGCCACCATGTGGTATCTGAAATACCACAGTTACTCCCCATGTCAATAGAAAGAAATATGGTGGAATCATGTAATCTGTTCAGTAATGTTTTTTAAACATCAGTTCTGCAGTGCACAGCTTGCAAGAGGTAGTGTGGCTGATGAGAAGCTGCTCTGCAACTCTGCACATGCCATGTTGAGGCATAAGAGTAAGCAGCCTGTGTGATATTGCCACTGAAACCCTTGTACAGAACCATGACCACCACATCAAGCCTCTTAGCCATAGCTTTTCCTTGGACATGGGACTCCAGGACTCAGTCCTGGACCATCCCAGGCTATCAATAGCAGCACTTGAAAACAGATATTCCTGAATGGCTGATGCTAAAAACATCTGCTAGACACAGATCTACCAGGGCGCAGCATCCTCTCTCTCCCCATGTCATGAGAAGCTGCCTGTCCCGTCACAGGGTGAGGGAACAAGAATTCTGCCCCATTCCCTTTCCTTTGCTCCTGCTTGTAAATGCTGTGTGATACGGGAGGAAACCTGCAGAGCCATTCCACTGTCCAAAGGAAGGATGTAATGTATTGTCAGCCCTAGATCATTAGAGAGTCAATCCTAGGATTAGCGATTCAAGGAGAACGTTTTTAGGCAGAATGGGTACAAGATCTAGTTAGTTAATACCCCAGCATTTGCTTGCCCTACACATTTTTTAGAAAATGTTAACCCCAACAACTTTATCCCTTACCTCCCTTCTGCATTTCATTTAGATGTTCTTCAAAATCAGGTAATTTAGTTACAATTAATAGTTTCTGCAGATAAAACAACATTCAGAAATAGTCTTTGTAATCATCTGTTGGCAATATAGGTACCTCTGAGATAGCTGGAACTTTGTCTGATGAAAAGTGTGTTCCCACCGGAAAAAATCCATTGAACCCAGGATACTGTGAAACTGGCATATGGCATTGTGAATAACGTGCATGGGCTTCTTCTTGAGGGTACTTTTCTGTCCACTCTTGATCCTGTAGCTTTCCTCTGAGCTGAAACTGTAGTCCAGTCAGTGCCTGCAGCATTGCTTTATTTCTTCCCTTTCCACTATTAGCAGAGCTGAAAAAATCACTATAAAACACACACACACACACACAAAATAGAAGCAGCAATTTAATTTCTTGCACTGGGTACCTCTACTATTGCAAGAGAAAAAATCCTTAAATGTAAACCCAAATTAATGTTATGGTTATAGGGCACCCATAAGGATACAATCCCTAACATACTACTGGGGAAAAAAAAAAAAAAAAAAAGAGAGGAAACTGTTGGCATTCAGTTAACAATCATGTTTGGAGGTTTGTGACTGACTTTGTTATTCCAAGGGAAGCCAGGTACTAGTCTCTTGGGATTAGGTACAAAGGCGAGAAAAAAGTGGACATGTATGAATCTCAAAGGTGACTGCTGGGTTAATAAAACAGTCTGTTTTCTGTTCACCCACTCTTCCTCTCAGTGTGCAAGTACATTAAAATATGTCAAAAGGAAAACCATTTGCTGGGGAAAAATAATTCAACTAAAAGTCAAAATTTCCAGCTGGTGTATTGCCTTGGTGTGTTCAAGTGTGCTAACAAAGTGACCCACACATCTCACTGGATGAAAGTTGGTACCCTCATTAAAGTAGAAACAAACACTTGAAAATAGGAACAACCGCCAGTTAAAAAAAAAAAAAAAATAACCACAATTGCTATAAGAATCCTTCATTTTTCCACATTTTTTTCCTACTTGTTCTGTAGCAAATACGATATATATTTAAGTAACCTCTCGAAAAGTAATGAAGGAAAAACTGATTCTGTATGCAGTAACCACTCCTGTTTGCTGGAGGAATTGCATTGCTAACAACCATCCACATTATTATTCAATGTTTAGAAGAAGAAATATTTTCACATTTCGGTTTCTAAACAGTCACATACAACACAAAGATTGGTTCCTGCAAAGAGTAATCCTTCCGAAAAAATGAGTACCTCTGGGGAAGAAAACTTCATATCAGAATTACTCATGCTAGAAAATGTTTGTAGGACCAGCCTCCAACCCTTTAAAATAATGGTGCGTTTATACTGGTGTGTACTGTCTTCACCCTCAGGAGACACATTAAGACTTGAGCACTATCACTAATTCACTGCAGAATGAGCATTTTTTGCAATATTAACAGCATGGGACATGAGATCTCCTGTTCCTTGGCCCACACCCTGGGAGAAAACACTATCAGACAAACAGAAGGCAAAATGAGGGAAGAGGTACACAGTGACTTGAGCTGGCTTTTTGTTTATTAATTGCTGTATGATTTTCTCTGGGGGCGGGGCGGAAAAGAGAGAGAGAGACAGGAGTAAAGAGGTTTTGCAAAATTTATGCTGTACACAGCAGAGTACACCACAAGGATAAGGTTGGAAGCGAGCTCCAGGGATGGAGACTCCACAGCCTTACCAGAGAGCCTGTTCCAGTATTTCACCATCCTCACTGCAAATAGTTTTTTTCTTATGTTTAGCTGAAATTTTCCCCAATTCTGTTTGTGCCTATTGACTCTTGACCTGTCCTGGGGCACCACTGAAAAGAGCCTGAATTCATCTTCTTTACTCTCCTATCTGGTATTTATACACGTGGAGAAGACCCCTTTGAGCCTTCTCCAGGCTGAGCAATCCAAGCTCTCTCAGCCTCTCCATGTATCTCACTTGCTCCACGCTCTTCAGCATCTTCATGGTCTTTTGCTGGACTCATTCCAGTACATCCGACTCCCTCTTGTACTGCAGAGCCCAGAACTGGACCCAGCACTCCAGCTGTGGCCTTCCCAGAGCTGAGCAGAGGAGAAGGATCATACCCCTGACCTTCAGGCAATGCAGTGCTGCTCCTGGTACAACCCAGGAGAGGCTGTTGGCATGTTGCTGGCTCACGGTCCACCAGGACCCCCACAGCTTCCTCTGCAAAGCACAACCATCTGATATAGTGCTCACTAGTCCAAATTCTCTGTTGTCTGCAACCTTGCGTCCTGTCCTATCATCCAAGTCATTAATGGAGATTTTAAACAATATTGAACCCAGTACTGATTCATAGCAGATACCAGTATTTACTGGCCTCCAGGTGGACTTTGTGCCACTGATTACAACACTTTGAGCCCAACATTTCAGCCAGTTGTGAATACACTTCATTATCTACTGTCTAATTTGTACTTCATCAATTTTTCTATGAGGATGTTGTTGGGGGAAGCTTCAAAGACCTCATAAGTGAAGTTAAACAACATCCACTTTTCTCCTCTTGTTCACCAAGCTTGTCATTTCACTGTAGAAAACTATCAGGTTGGTCTGGTATGATTTTACATTTTCTTTATTCTTCATTTTGCTGCACATCTGCCTGTAGAAAGCCTTCATGTTGTTGTTTATGTCTCTCTCCAGATTCAATGCCAAATGGAATTTATGAACTTAATCAACATTTCAGAGTAAATCAGCAGGATTTTTTAAAATTTGTGTTGTTTTCCTGATATTTTCTCCCATTATGAAAATGCCTGCTTAGGGTTTTTTTTTTTTTTAATGCATTTTCTGAATATTATGAAGTTATTAAGTACCTGTTATGAGCTAACATGGCATTACATATCCAAGAATATAGCAAAAATTTTTAAGCATAACATCGAACATTTTTGGTAGTAACTGCAGCAGCAGTGGAGAAGAAGAAAGCCTGGCAGATTTTTCATCATGATAAAGGCTTTTTTAATGCATTTCCAACTGGCTAATATGCATTAATAAACCTTACTTCTAAAATTTATTCCAACAATGTTGACCCCTACAATTCTTCACAGAGCAACATCTAAGTGTTCAGAAAAAAGTGTCAGGAAAAAAAACTGCCTTTATTCTTTCAGATCAGCTGAAACTGATGTAAATACTTCACAATAACCACAGCACTGCTGCTCACAGCAGCCTCTTCTAGTAGATACAAGCAAAAGGGAAAGCTAATTAACAATTTAACTAAGTCATCTGTGCTGATTGAGGAATAAAGAACATACAATTCCTATATATCCTAACTGCTAATGCCACTTCTTAGCCTTGAAGAGTAAACGATTAGGCCTTGTTGTACACCGCTCAGCCCTGCAAAGAAGGACTTGGTGTTACTGGTGGATGACAAGCTTGACATGAACCAGCAGTGTGCCCTCACAGCCCAGAAAGCCAACCACATCCTGGGCTGCATCAACAGGGGGGTGGCCAGCAGGACAAGGCAGGTAATCGTCCCCGTCTGCTCTACGCTCGTGAGGCCCCACCTGCAGTGCTGTGTCCAGACCTGGGGCCCCCAGCACAAAAGGAGGGCCATAAAGATGATCAGAGGGCTGGAGCACCTCTCCAGGATAAGAGAGTTGGTGTTGTTCAGCCTGGAGAAGTGAAGGCTCCAGGGAAACCACATTGCAGACTTCCAGTACTTAAATGGTGCCTACAGGAGATCTGAGGAGAGACTCTTTCATCAGGGAGTGTAGTGATAGGACAAGGGGTAATGGTTTTAAGCTAGAAGAAGGTAGATTTAGATTAATAGTTCAGAAGAAATAATTTACCATGATGGTAGTGAGACACTGAAACAAGTTACCCAGAGAAGTTGTGGATGCCCATCACTGGAGGCATTCAAAGCCAGGATGAATGAGGTCTGATCTAGTTGAAAGTGTCCCTGCCCACAGTAGTGGGGTTGGAACTAGATGACCTTTAAGGTCTTTTCCAAACCAAAATATTCTGTGATCCTAAATAAGAAGAAAATACATTCTGGTACTGGTATTCCCATTGCTATCCGTTTTTCTGGATTAATTCTCATCCTGAGCATATCTAGCCTGTGCTCTTCTTCTGCTGTCAAAGAAAAATGAATGATGGAGTGCTACTTGCACTTGTACCTGGTGTGATCCCCTCCAGCTTTGGCAGAAGTAAGGACAGGGCTCTATATCATGGAATTCTGCTCCACATACAAGTTCTCCATGTAATGCTAAAGATGGCAGGACTACAGGCTGTGCCAGCCTTCCTCCCTGTGTCTTATAGAAGCCAAGCCCATGATTCCAACTAAAGCCTGGTATCATGGATTGTGTAGATGGCCATTCAGTATCTTGCAGATTGTTTGTGCCTTGGCTAGATAGTATGGACACCACATAAAAGCAGAGTAACATGAAGATGGCTCAGAGTTCACTGAGCCTGAATGACAAACTTGCTTTGCAGGCAGGTGCATAGTCAGCTTCATACTAAAGCTCAGCAAAAGTTTGAGTCTTCCCATGTTCAAGGAAGGTCACCTTGATCTTTTGCCTGAGCATGAGACTGCTCAACCATGTGGTGCTTTCTACCTCTTCTGCAGTGTGAACAGATTCTCTTCCTTCCTTCACCGGCCCTCTCTGCATGGTTAGTCCAATCTACTCAAGTGTGGATACTTGAGAAGTTCTCAAATACGAAAACTGAGAAGATGGCTGTGATGAGCCCCTTCCGGTAACTGTAGTGTTATCGTGCCTGTTTGGTTGTTACACTTGCATACTAAGAACCTAACTTTGCAGTCCTTTTGCAAGCAAAAATCCCAATTGACTGGTATGTCTTTCTATTAAAAAATTTACTGGCTATGCAGAGCAGCAGTTCTGAACAAAGGAATTTAGCCATTCTTCTTTTAGTTTTCCCTTCAGAAATGCCCTAAGGCAGTCATCTATTTCAGTCAATGGAAGGCGGGAAATGTTCAATCAAAAAAAAAACATCTATTTTTGAGAAGTAAAAGCATAAAAGACATCTAAAATGACAGATATTATTTCTGTACACATTGAGGACCATATTTCTTCACAAACCATTGACCTTATTTTTAACTCTTTGTTTGCCAACTTTTTGCCTGAAGCAACTTTTGACAGTGAAGGAATCTTTGTTTATAAAGGAATGCATACTTATGATACCTTTATTATATTATTGGGGAAAAGATGTACAGAATTTCAAGTACATTTCTATTTATAAAAGCTTCATTTATCTCATCATTTTTTACAATTAAGAAAAGTTAAAATCAATTTCAACAGAAATGAATATTTTAAAACTGAAGTCCAACAAGTTGTATCACTTGTACAAATGTTTACACAAATAGCTCTATAAAGTTAATCCTACTTAAATTCTGTGGTCATTTAAAACACAGTTTGCCTCTTCCCTTTGTTTATTCAGCATTGATCAAGAAGTAGAGATAAAAGTCATGTAATGTCTGTTTTATATTTTTATTTTTATTCACAGTCTGAGGCTTTGTAGAATTTCTAGTCGGAGCAAAAAGTTAGAGAACTGCAGTGGAAACTACATATATATAGTGAAAGCTGGGTTAAAACTAAAAGTATGTATATTTAAGAGTACTAAAATCTCATAAGAATTTTGTATGAAGGTTATATTTAAATGAAAGCTAACTTTATATTGGTTTCGAAATATCCAGTGAGTATATACAAAGAATCTTAACTCTGATCTGAAGCAATGCAAAGGAAAAAATGTGTATTTATGTTGAAGGCAGTTTAATCTTTTGGCTCCAGAAAAGATTAAATTGATTTCCAAAAATTCAATACCATTTATGTAACTCAAAGTCTGGCCTTCTTTTTTATTATTATTATTTCTAGTTTAAGTAAAATATAAGATACAGAAATCCTGTAAAAAAAGAAGTTTTACATTTTATGAAAGGGCATGAGGATATAAGTAGGATGAGTTAGAATACTAAATGATGAAGATAATGAACAAGTAGGCTTACTTGAGAATTGGAAGGCTGATTCACTAAAATAGAATTTCAGCAGTGTGTAAAAGGTATATTGGTGCAATAAAAGACAAAAATGAGAACTGGTCAGAGAACAGCATTAAGCTATAAAGGGGACACCCGTGAGATTTGGAATTACATATCCAGATGCATCGCATTATGACTCAGGCAAAAGCCTTGTTGTAGAACATTAACACCTGAATTTCATGCCCAGAATAATATAATGAGCATTATGCACAGTTTTGAGCAGCCTATAACAGAAAAAAAAAAAAAAAAGAATAAAGTTAAACAGTAAACATCAATCAGGGACTAAAGAGCTGAGATATGAAGAAAGCTGGGCCTTTAACATGATGTATGTGAAAAATAAGGACTCCATGAGAGAAATAATTATTACAAGAAGAAAATAAGTTATCCTTGTCAGTAGGGTGATATTAAGAATATTAAGTAGTAAATCACATCAATTCTGCATAGGTAATATGAAGCAACAGGGATATAACGTCCCAGAGAAAGTGGTATAATCCCCATCATTTCATTCGTTTAAATTGAGAGTTGGCAAAACATTAGTGAAGTTATTGTACAGTAGGTCATGAACCTGTATTGGCAGGGGACGGACAAAATGACCTAGCAGATCCTTTCCTTCTCAAACTTCTTTGATTCTAAAAGCCTCTAAGTCAGATGCTTCCATCATTTTTCTACAAGATCCACAGAGCTCAGAGCTACCACAGGGAGACCTATAAGGGTGAGGGTGAATGTAGACTTGCCCAATATAATATCAGAAGCCCATAACAGTTAAGAAACTCTTTTCCTTTTATCGTTATAAATATATATGTATCTTCTTTTCAGTGTTCAGAGTGAATATCTGCACAGAAAACTAAATTTTAAGACATTGAAAGGCAAAGTAAGTGTAGAGGTCACTACTGCAGAGGGAACAGGCTAAAGCAGCAGCAAAAGAAAATGTACAGTCCCCTGCCATCAACTTCTTGAAAATGCAGGTCTCAGATGTACAGCAGTGCGGGACTTCATTCACAAACATGTTTTTTTCTTGATTGCTGTTCACATAGAAATAATTTTTTGGAGAAAAATATCGTACCAAAAGCCTCACTGCTTTCTATCTATCTGACTATTTCCAGTCTTTCTTTTATTATCGTCAGCATTAAAGAATAATGCTTAAGAAATTACTTAGACCCAAAGAAAACTACTTGATTTAAAGATACTCAGCAAAAGTCAATACCCTGATGAAGAATAAGAAACTTTTTTTTTTTTTTAATTATTTGTTTTTTTGTTTGTGTGTTTGCTTGTTTTCAGTTATGAATGCAGGAGGTGGTGAAACAGGACAGTAACTACTGGTTATAAAGGTCTGTAACGCCTGGGTCTGTTGTGACCACAGAGTCCATCAGGCCTAGATTTCACCGAGAGCTTTCTACCTCCTCTCCACATCAGCAGGGTGTTAAAATGCACAGTGTGTGAATGGGACAGCTGAAAGTTTCTGCCTACACTACCATTAAGGGTATGTGTCAGGCTGACCTTGTGTAGAGCTGGTCAGCCTGAAGCACAAGTGCAAAAAGATATTGAGAAAGAGCAGCATCAGTGAGCCATCAGCTGATGAGCTGAACAACTGGAGGCTGTTCATGTAGCCATCTTATTTTGCCTCTTTCTGAAGCCGAGGAAGTCCTAGGGTTCACAGCCAGCTTCATCTGAGGGATAAGATTAGTGTTAGCTCTTCCTCAAACTGCACATAGCTGCACATGTGAATCTGATGTTCATGCCAGACAAACTGTTAGAGCCATAAAAGGGGGAGGCTTTCAGGTGTATGCAATACCTGTAACAAGACAAAGACACAGAGCTGATGAGGTTTTGCTGAAAACAGCCCTGCTTTACAGATCTCTTAAATTTCTTTGAAGGAGTCAGTCTGTGGAAAAAAAATAGAGGCAGTTGGCAGACATGAGTTCAGAAAAAAGTATTTTTGATTTGATTATGAGTTCAGAAAAGTATTCAGAATATTGAATACTTTTAGAAATTTCCCTCACCAAACATGGCTTAAGAGAACTACTGTGAGGAACAAGAGAACTCCTCATCAGTATTAATATCAGCCTGAAGAACAGGTAACAAAAAGTATGGATAAACAGCAAAATCCCAGAAGTATCACTGGATGGTCTGAAGCTTTCAAAAATAGAAGTATTTCTTGACTTGTTTCATAAATGGTTATCTTGTTTCAGCCACAAACTGTAATACAGCTACTCATCTCCTTATAAAAATGTATTTTCCTATCAGCAGAGCAATTTAAGGCACATCAATGTCCATTTTTTTCTATATATTTTCTATTTGATTGTTCGTGTTTGGCTGTGAAGTGTTTAGTGGCACTCAGTGCACACAGTCACCCTAGTGCCAAGCTTACCTTAGTATATTTAAACCTCACTCTACACCTAGGAGGAAGGAATAGTGATGATTTCTTCTTCACCTGTTGATAGGCAGAGTAAACAAGGCTTTGAGGCTGATTCGAGCAGAATCTCATGAAATCAAATTCTGCACGCCTTAACTGAATTTTCACAAATATTCTCAGAGTATAACCTTGATTTTGTCACTATAAAATTAGTAAATGTCTCAGTTCCATCTTTCCTCCCAAAATGAATGCTTTTTTTTTTTTTTTTTTTTGAGAGAAAGAATCAGAAAACAGGACCGAAAATCCCAAGAACTTGTCTGAATGAGTATTTTAGCGGAATAACAGATATCAGAAGCATCAGAGACTCCATCTTTAACTAATATAATTAATGGAGCACCAGCTCTGGGTGTCAGGAGTGCTTGCCAGGTTGGAGAGTGCTCAGAACCTCCAATGAGTTTTAGTTCCTTAGAGTGTTTGTCACTCAGACCTTGATATTAATCCGTCCTCTGTGTCATCAAAAAAAGGTATCTTATACTTTTTAAAATCAAAAAACATCTAATATCTTAGCCTAAAGGTCATGCTAAATCTTCAACATTCTTTTTTTTGTCGTTTTTTTTTATTTTACTATATTTTCTTCATCTGTTTATCTGCATATATATAAAATGTATGTATAAATTTTACTTGGTGTTTTTGTAATCATTTAATGAATAACCTAATAACTTATACAGCAGCAACACAGCTCATAACTGAGAAACATTGCTTTACAGCACTCGGTGTGGAAATGAAGATTGCCAATTAGTATATTAAAATGGTCATTAATACTGTCAATTTTGTTAATGAAAACATTAAGGAATCTGAATATGATTATAAGCATCTCTTTAAACATGTTGTAGTTGCTGTAAATGATTAGACTGGATATTGACATTGAATGTGTGGTTTGATTTTAACAGCTTTTTAGCTTGAGAGGGATCTGTTCATATGCTGAACAGCCCATAACCCATGCAGCAAGAACTGGAACATCTGGCAATTCCCCATTCAGTGACCACTCTCCTGTCTGAGGGCTGCCAGGGCACAAGATGAACCCACTTCACTGTGCAGTTCAGCCTTTGGGAGATGGCTCCTCGAGGCTATCTGAAGGATGCAAATTTCACCAGCAATCAAGCTTCCAGGAATGAATGATTCAGCTCTTTAATTTAGCTGATTATTTTCTTCAATCATATAATTCACTAATCAATACAGCTAGTCGTGTCTGAAAACATGAAAGCATGCAGATTAATAATAGGGATACATCCTTAAAGAACTGTATAACTGTATAAAATATATTAATACACTCCATCACCAACAATAAAGAAATAAACACATGTTGCTTTGATCAATACACTTTATTTAAGTACTGTTAAGGCTAGAGTGTCCTGTCCAGCCCAAACAAATGGAAGAAATAACCTTTCTTTCCAGTAATTTGGCACCATGTCATTCAGTACCTGATTCAGCGAAGCGGGGTTTGTTTGCAGTACGTGCCTGGGGATGTAGGTGGCCTAAAGTTAGTGAGAAAGGCTCCAGACAGACCTCTCTGTCTTTGTTCCTAGAGGTTACATCACAAGGTAGCCCATTTTTGCTGATAGTCTGCATACGCCTTCCTGATCAGAGTCAAGTGAGTTGCCAGAAATACTGATTCTGGATTACTCTGGCAGCTTCACTGTGCAAGGGGAACACATAACAACCAGACCAGCCCTCCCACAGACCATCAATTGACACCTTGGCACTGAAAGCACAGTGACACACTGGCGCAGAAGTATCTCATTAATGTATGGTACTCTCTGAGGTTCCCACTTTCCTCTAGAGGTGGGTGTGGGTGCCTCAGCACCACAGGGACATAGGGACTGGCTGTTTCCTGACCCTAAGTGGGCCTCCTTCAGTATGGGCCCTAGGATCCTGGGCAATGCAACACAGTGTTCTCCATGATTTGTGCTCAGATAAGGGTATTTTGGATGAATGGAGACTAAACTGAGATTTCATGGACCCTCTAATAGAAATACATTGTATCTAGTATAGAGTAGAGATATAGTTCTAATAAGTTTGCCCCCCAAAAAAACATGTAGTCTGGGTTTAATTTTCTTTATAGAATCATAGAATCATAGAATGGTTTGGGTTGGAAGGGACCTCAAAGATCATCTAGTTCCACCCACCTGCCATGGGCAGGGACACCTCCCACTAGACCAGGTTGCTCAGAGCCCCATCCAGCCTGGCCTTGAACACTTCCAGGGAGGGGGCATCCACAGCCTCCCTGGGCAACCTGTGCCAGTGTCTCATCACCTTCATGGTAAAGAATTTTTTCCTAAGATCTAGCCTAAATCTCCCCTCTTCCAGTTTGTGGCCATTACCCCTCGTCCTGTCGCTACATGCCCTTCTAAAGAGTCCCTCCCAAGCTCTCCTGTAGGCCCCCTTCAGGTACTGGAAGGCCACTGTCAGGCCTTGAAAAAAGATTTTTTTCAATATCAGGAGAATGCAAAACTTTTTTGGAAGAGACAATAAATGAGGTTCTATCATATCCATATAAATTGAGTGAGTAAAGTACTAAAGCAAAAACAAACAAACGGCAACAACAGCAAACACAACAGAAAAATGCACAATACAAATAAAAATGCCTTAATTATGTATACAGCCACAGCACAGCTATATCTCTGAAGAATACATATAGTTGTGTTTTATGCCAAATATTTAACTTTTACATGCCAAATGTTGAGGGAGGAAGGGGAGAGGAAACAATACTAAATAAATGTGCAAATACAGTTGATAAAGCTGCCATTGACATGAATAGTTATGCCTTGATGTTCCAAACAGGCCTTAACTCTGATACACTGAGTGATCTTTGCATGTGAAAATATAACAGATCATCATGCTCTAGACCATGACGTAGCCTGGCAGCAGCCCACCACAGGTACTGACAGCAAAGCAGAATCTTCTCATTCTTACATTTTTACTGAGAAATCTATAAGGTGTGCAGCAGACCAACTACCAGAAGCACAGTTGCTACATATAAAACAAGATGAAGAGCATAAAAATTCCTCCAGCAGACAGCCTGAACTACACAGTGTGAATACCTGCTGGCCAGTTTTAAGTTCCTGATATTTTCCAACTTCTCAATAGCTATATTTCCTGCTTCTGAGTTCTCCTCTATTTCCCTGTCTCTGTACCAAGGGGAGTCCTGGAAATGAAGCTGAAGCATCTCTTTGATCTTGTTTCTGTGACCTCCAGAAGGCAAAAGATCAGCTGCACAAAAATTGTTCCTTGGTCTCTGCAACTAAATGTTGGAGCAATGCTCAAAGGGATACAAGAGTTTTGTCTTTACAGGTTAACAAACCTCAAAACCTCAAGAGATTATGTGTAACCTACAACAATTGAATCTATTAATCTGGAATTGATTGATTGTTTATTTTTATAATTATTATCATTATTAACATAAGAGCTTTCTGATCACCTAAATCCTGCTGTGCAAATGTACAATACCACCTCCATATCATGGTAGCACAATTGCTTTTTGGGTAGAGAGCCATATGAGATTTTAACCTTGACTTAATGTATTTTTTCCATAATGTTACTCTGAGAATGATGGCGATAGTTCTAAAGAAATTTTCACATGCACACAGAAATTAGCCTGGGATCATGTCCAGGAATGAAAGCATTTCAACACAAACAGTTATTAGTTCAGAAAAAATCACACAGTTAAAAAATTTAGACTATCTGAAAAACAGCTGTTGCTGTCAGGTTCATCATTCATTCACAGATAAGTTCTAGTGCCGCCCAAATATTTCCATCTATATATTTCACAATAATTTTTATTCTAATATTACAACTTCATGCACTGAGCATAACATCACCCTTTGAAGGTGTCCTAGCCTGAAAAATTTACTTATTTGTGATGTCTTTCTTGCTTGCTTTAGATCTCTTTTCCCTCTTGGTAGGTGCTGGTATAAAGAGGGAGGTGCATGGACAAACTAAGTGCTGAGTTATATTTTGCAGTGAATGCTGCTACATGATTCTGCATGCAGAGCTCACTTCTCAGGACACTTGATCTCTCATAATTCTACTCTGATCTATGGTGTTGTAAAAATGATATATGCTACTTTGCAGCTTCCTTACTAGAAAGTTACAGCATCTGCAAAAAGTGTCAAACCTTAACCTGGACAAAATTGTAAATATCGTTTTGTGAGTACAGCAAATCACTTTAGCGGAACAAAACCTGATGTTTTTACCTTCCTCTAGTTATACAAGCTTCATTTTTGCCTTCTCAACTCTGAAGAGTCACGGTATATGAATAGAAAAGTGTCTCCCTAGGTAGCTGAAAAGACTTAGGGACTGCGGCTACTATACACTGTTTCTCATTACTCATATTCAGAGCTCAGACAGTGAACAAGGGTTTACATGCAGGGCACACATGCCAGTTTTAGAACTAGGATATGTGTCTGCAAAGATGAGAAAAAGAGAAACAAAAGAAATGTCTGAAACTTTCATTTAATATAGGTAGGACAAGTTTCCTGCAGTAGATTGGAAAGTTACATAAACAAATGCCACCATCTCATGCTGGATGATATTGATGTGGCATGTGTGTGTCCTCCTCAACTGACCAGCAATCAGCAATCAGACTGAGACTCAAAGTTCTGGAGAAGAGGATCAAACTTTCTGCCTATGGACAGTTATAGCCACTTAAATGAGTCCAAAGACCAGGATTTTAAATCCTAGTGATGAGACTTTAATAAATGCCGCCACTGATGCGTAGTTACTATGTGTACACTAGCAGCTTGAGTAGGAAATATTCAGCGTCACACTAATAATGTCAGTTACGAGGATCAGGTACATTCTTTATGTGTTTTGCTATTGCCTTTCCCTCTTTCTTCTATCTTATTATTCTCCCAGAATAATATTATTTCCATGCTGGACTGGTAAGGGTAGCAGGCTGATATCATCTACTCACATAGTTTCCTTCCTGTCCTCCTTCTGGGATACAGTTTATTTTCCCATAACTGCCACAAAATGGAAGTTTGGCCTCCTAAATTACTGGAACTTATGACAGAGTAGAAGGCCATTTACCTTCATGAACCAGGGCCCTTTCAAGCTCTGTGCTGCCCTTGCCTCATTGCACTTTGGCTGTCTGTTAGGTTGCTTCTATTAGATTTCTGAAAGATTTTTCTCCTCTTTCACCTTTCAGTCTTTGAGCAAGAACCAGCAGGGCTGCATGGAAGGGATGTGCAGAGGGCCCCGAGGACAAACAGAATTACTCTGCAGAGAAGACTAAATGCCACCCAGCTGCTCTCTGCTGAAGGGAGAGGAGGANNTGCCTGGATGCTCTAGAAACCTTGGACCTAATTAAGTGATTGATTATATGTAGAGTGTCGTATCATAAATAAACATTAAAGTGTCAATAGAAGAATTTCCAGTCCCTAGGGTCTCAAGATTTATTCTGTGTTAATTACAGCTACTACTTTTAACACAATGCTGCAATTTAGGATCCACTACATTCATGTCTCCCAAGGTATCTATCAGTAATAGATTCTTTATGGAAATGTATTTTGGAAATGGTCTCTGTGATTTATGTGCAAAGCATTTCCTTCTAAGATTGGTGCACACGTAACTATCCAAACTACGGTTTATGGATAAATTACTTAACCATGTGATTCATGGATTTTGGAGTCATTATTACCAATGCTAACACAAGACAGCCTGTGACATGTAACAGCACTTCACAAAGCCAAGCAGCACTGTGTAATAGGTTAGGAAATGAGAAATACCACAGATATATTTTGTTGCAATAGCAGAATCTAACCAATTAAACTACAGCTTAGTTTGGGTACAGCACTTAGCATTCCTACTCCTGCTAAAATTGCCATGCAATCTGTGATGATTACAATGAAACAATTGTATGTTTCACTCAAAAAAAATAACTCAGCAAGATGTGAAGTTTCCCATCTCTCTATGGTAACACTGATACTTACTTAACATAAAGATGAAGTCACCATTTGCTACATCAATTCCATAGCGGTGTACAGCACCTAGACTGTCCTCCTGTATCTGTCACTTATATTCATAAAATACTTTTTGTAAGTCCTGGCAAGGTGCCCAAGCACACATGGCATAGTGATATAACACATTATTTTTCTCAGCACATGGTGCTGTACATAGATGTATACATCTGCTTGTTAAGCCCTGTTTGGTAACAGTTAACTGGAATTGTTTGTTTTCATTGAGTTAAAATTTTAAGGAGCAAGCCAACATGTGGGGTACACATCTCCAAGTTACTGACAGATATTTCCTTTAGTACCAGTAAACATTCAGAGTGAAATCTTCGTAGAAGTAATTTTAAGCAAAATGCTTACTCAAGCAAATATTTCAATCATAAGTCACTTTCAAAAAGAAAGAATATCAAAATTTTGAAGACAGTGAAAACAGACTGTTTGTACAAAGTTTCAGTTAAAAAGATAAAATATTTGAATGAAAATTGGTAGCAAATTAGCAATAGTAATACAAATACTCATTTAATAATAAAATATGTTCGTTATATGCACCATGGCATGTAAATAATCTCTCAAAGACTTTAGTTATGTATCATTCTGCTTTAAGGACAATTTTTTTGCCGTTTAATGAAGAACATGATCTGATATTGATGAAAAAAATGACAATAATACTTTTGCATATTGTAATGGTTTTGTTTGTTTTCTTTACAAAAAAAAAAAAAAATTGACAGAAGACTGGTAGTTTAAACTTTGATAACAGCAAAAGTA
>VXAV01009779.1:203241-214258 GCA_013399715.1 Alectura lathami
AAACATTTAGTGGAAATGTGTGAATATTCTTTCCATACATCGAACAGCTCTATAGGCAGTATAACACCCACTATTCTTCATACCTTTTGGAGATTTGACAAAAAGTAAAAGGATTAGAGTTTGCTACCAGTGAGAACTTTTTAAGAATGAAGACAGGTGGGTATTTGAATAAACTGCTTCAAAAATTTCTTTAGAGGTTTTTGGGAATAGGTTTGACAAACAGAAAATCCCTGTGTAATCTTGGCAAATCTTAGTTCTTTCAAGCTTAAAGTTTTACTTAAATAAGACTTTAACTACTGATTCTTCCTCATAAGAGGGTTTTTCTTTCTTCTCAGCCCTTCTAAAATTCAGGATGCAAAAGGAAAGGGTTCCAAGAAAAATTCCATAAGGAAATAATTTATCACAGTCTCACAGATTCCAATACATGAAAATTTTAATCATATATTGAGTCTGTTGATTCACTGATCTTACAGCAGAACTCAGTGGTCACACAGTGTGTACCTGAACACACATTTTTCTCATGAATCTTTGGAAAACTGTAGCCAGGACTGGTGTGAACCTGGTTAGTGTAACCCAATTTGTGGGAAAGAGGATTATCATGGTGTTTATCTGAAGAGGAGAAAGACAGTGTTTTAGGGAATTAAGGCAGCAAATTTAACCCCCTGCTGATGAATAACTCTCCCCCAACCTAACTGCTTTCCTGCATTGTCTGATTCCAGCCTTTTATAATAACTCCCAGGGAAGAAGACTCATGACTCATGACAGTTGGACTAATTGATCTTAGAGGTCTTTCCCAACCTTAGTAATTCTATGATGCTACACTTCTTTTGACTTTCTCACTTTAACAGCCATTGTAGATGATGCCATCCTGAAGAACTACCTTGAGAACTCTATGTTATAAATTAAGGTCATGGCACCATTTCCTTTATCCAAAAATTCCTTGATGCACTGAGAAAAATATAGTGTATCCTGTGTAGAATAGGTCGAAGGATACCTCTGTGGATTCCTGGTTCTCTCAAGCTTCAGACCCAAAGTAACCCAGCTCTTCCTTAAGGTGGTAATTACACAAGATGTACTTCTGTGCTACGTTAAAGACACTACCCCACTTCCCTCTCTGCTTTTCTCCTGGTCTTGACCCAAAAATGTAACTGTCTTTCACCAACAGAAATGTGAATCAAGATGTTTCAGTGGTGTCCCACTACCCTATAGGCCTTTGGCATTTCTTCTTTTAGCCATAGGCCAGCATTACATCTTAACAGATACCCTCCCATGCGTTCTAGTCTGAAGCATTGCTCAGGACTATGTTGCTCTCTTTGGCTTTAGCTCCTGATAGCACACTTAGGGTGCTCACTCAAATATTCTTCCATAAGCAGTGATCTAGCGTGTTACATGACTGCATCTTTTAATTTAATTTTATTTATGTAATCACAAATCTGTGTGAGTTTGCATGTAAGTGAACTGGGAATGTATGTGAAGTGAGATAGATAGGAAGACAGCTAATGTGTGTATCAAATATTATTTGTTCTGTCTGCAGTCATAATGGCAAGTCAGCAACTAATCCGATAGTATTTTTGAGTATAATATTGGTGTCAGAGTAACTATTAAATCATCTATCATGTTCTATGAAGGCCTTTGTTAACATTTATCAAGCAATACTAATAGGAGACCCACTGAAGCAAAGTTTAAAATAAATGTAATTTTCTAGGGGTGTTTTATAAACAGTCCTATTTTTGTGCTTAATGTCAAAACAGCTCCCTTTGGTGTGACCTTCTGGGTGAACCTAAACATTCCATATTGTGAACTCCTGATCCTGGGAGCTTCTTGACTCAAAGCTGTCACCAGGGGCGACAGGCCCAGCAGGACCAAGCTGCAACTGCAAGCATGCTAACACAAAAACAAAGCAAGCCAGAATAGAGGAGAAAATACTGAACGTACTAATTCTTCCTTTATCGAGATTGACAGAAGTTGTTTTGTGCTATTACAAAACGACCTGTCTCCTCCCTTACTGCACAGCAGCTCTTCAGGCAATTTTGTTGTGGTAACAGCTTCCAGGTAGTTTCTAAAACCTCCAGGCTCCTTCACTTCTATGACCTGAAAGCATACCAGTCTCATTAGAGCTCCTGCATGTTAACATGCCATTTCCTGGAGAGTTCAGATCATGCATTACAAGCATGCAGAATTCAAGCTAGTGATAGATACTGTGGTGAGGATAGACAAAGTAACTGTTTTGCTGTCTAATATGACAACACAGACCCAAAACCAAGTTATTATAAGGTCATATATAAGAGTCACCCCACTTTGTGAATAATAAAAGTTAAATATAATAACACTGGTAATATCAATGTTATAAACCAACTTCATTGGCTGCTTAAATTTTGAAAAGCAAGGAATATTTGAGCTATGTGTACGTACCACTTTTAACATCTTCCACCCAAAGCTCTCAAAATTCTAAAACTAGCTGGCAAGTATGATTTGTTGAGTATTATCCTTGTTTTATTGCAGATGTGGGGTTTGAAATGAATGTAAATTAATTTATTTGACAAGAAAATAAAACTGTATATGTAATAAATATATAAAAATGTAAAATAATCTACCACAACCAAAATTAAATGAAACAGATTATAATGTATTATTTAAAGGCAAGTCAAAAGGAATAGCTGGCTCTTCTGCAAAAAGCAAATAGTTTTCTTTTGCCCAGAAACACGTAAGTTGGAATTTAAATTGTGAGTCCTGATTTTGATTCTGCAGTAACGAGTATGCAACATTCCTGCTGTGTATTTTTATAATTTTACCTTTTGTCCACTAGATGGCCTCAGCACGTCACACTACGCTTTGCTTTCACCTTATCTTTAATCTGAAAGAGTATATACACTTCGTTTGAAGTGTGTGTTATTAAGATATCATGATTAATGACTTTCACTCCAGAGTTCATTTTATCTGGAAGATTAGCAAGGCACAGGTCCCCAAGAAGAGCAAAATGATTTAATTCTCTGCTTAAGATACAACAGATTTCCAATTTAGGAAGTAATTAAGAATCATGTATGCTTTCTTCTCTGAAAATATTTAAGCAATTAAAGCCTTAAAACAAACGAAAATCCTTGCAGTAAAAATCCTTATATATTGAAAGGGAAGCCTTAGCACTTTTTAAGCTGTTATTCTGTACTTTCAACAGATGCGTAGTGGTTGCACAGACCCATTCACAGTTGGCTGGGCTAACAGCAGGAGTCTTGCTTAATTTGAGCTTTAATGGACCTTTAGAAGTAAGATGAGAGTAAAATCTGGAATGATCACAAATATAATTTTAAGCCTTTCCCACCACCCCAGAACTGCCATTATGACAAAGCATGGGAAGCTGGAAACAAAGCTGTCGTATTAGACCCTTAGAGCAGGTAAGCTGAGCTAGAACTAATCTTGCAAAACTTTGGCTATTCTAAAAAAGCAGTAAGCTCTGCTGTGCTTTGTGAAAACTTCAGAGCTTTAGGTTTTTAGCTTTTCAGCACATACTCAGCTGTAAGTGCCACCACAGTAGAGCAATACCATGGAGGGCTGTGTGTCTGTTGTTTTCAGGGATTAAATAAGGATTTCTAAAAGATGCTAGTGGGTTTCCAACTGGAAACATTCTAGCAGCATGCTTCTGGCTTGCAAGACATCAGGTAAAAAATCAGTGCTGTGTAGATGAGCAGTTCCAGTCCCAGGAGAAAAACAAAGCAAGTACTCTGAATGACATTTTGCTCTGCAGCTAGCACACATCCTTGGAGCAGTGGTAAACACCGACTGGAGTTCCACCACATCGGCAGGGCCACTAGGACTTACCATGACAATAAAAATCCTAATTCAGCCAAAAATAATGAACAATAGATATAAGAAACAGTGAAACAAAGCCTAATGCTCTTGTTGCCAGGCATTGTTACTTAGGTATTTCAGTTTCCAGAAGTGAAGTAAGACACTACTTGCTTATATGCGAGTGTAAAATTCCAAAGAATTTACAGTGGAAGAAGAGCAGTCTTAAAAGTGAGCTGGCTAAGAAGGCTGTTGAGAGCCTTTTTCATCTTCATTATGACAAGAATCTTCGAATTTTTGTGCAGGGTTTCTTTTTTTGAAGGACAATGAAGTATCTAATTTTCAGTTTGTCCCTCTCACAATAACTTCCTTTGTAGACAAAGTTAGCAGAAAGCAAACAAAGTGGCATACAAAACAAGAGCATAAAATATTTTCAAAACTTTCTGTTGTTTGCTTCCTCTTCTTTAATATTTGAGCAATTAAGGGATTCCCCTTGTGCCAGGGAAAATCTTCAGGTACCTGTATGCATCAGCAGGAGCTGAGCATCTTGCCCCATAAGAAGGTTTCGATTCCTGTCATTTGCGGCAGATTTTGCTTGGGGCTTGTTGCTATTCCCTCAGGAATCAACATGAATTTCCTTAGTCTTAACACATTTCCACACCTTTCCACTTACAGACCCCAGCCCCTTTGCCAACAGGTTGCACATGGACCATCAGTCAGCGCCAAGGCCTGGTTTTGGGGATGTTGTCAGTGGGTTGAAGGCCACAGTACGGGTTTGGCTACGAGAAGCCCTAGTGCTGATACGGGGCTGCCATTCTGTGGCCAGGCTGGGCTGGGTCTGCGGAAACTTCAGCTGTGCCACACCCTTGTTTCCTGCCTCTAGTGGCAATCCAAAGTCTAAACTCCCAAGTCTCCCCAAGCCCTTCCCCCTGGGGACAACCCAGGGTAGTTTCCTGTTCCCAGATGTTGGATGAATGGCCTAAAGGGTGGTGAGTGGCCCAGAAAGATTTGGCCATGCTGGGGACCAGGTCCGGCCTCGTATTGATTGTGCCTTCTTCTGTGCCCTTGCCCAGGGGTGGGCCGGGCTCTGGCACCTTGCTGGAGCAGGGATGGTGGCCTGACGAGGCTGTTGAGGAGATGAGAACAGGAGAACCTTGCAAGGTTTGCAAAAACAGAGTTGTTACTGGCTCTGCTCACCCTATCTCACCATGCAGGGCAGTTTCCCCCACCCACATCAGTGTGCAGCCTCAGTCTCTTGCTTAGTCAGATAATTCAAAGGACGTCTTCAAACATCTTGAAAGTAGGTAGCCATCCTAGCTAAGTATAGATCAGATGAGATCCCTGGTTTCTGTTTAATCCTTTATAATTCAGCTAGCTGGAGTAGTATGTGTCCTTTACTACATAAAACTAGCTAGATGCAACACCTTGTGAAAGGTGACATGGATTCAGAAAAAAAAAAAAAAAAAAAAAAAAAAAAAGGAAGTTGAACTACTTTAGTACTTCTTTGCTTAGGCCTGAAGCACAGTAAGCCAAACAACCTGTGTAATATGTGGGCCAGAAGTCACACAGGCTGACAGCACAATTTTACCGCTGCTTTCCTGTGCCACCTTCAAGTCTCTAAAGACGTCTGTACATGCATCTCCATTTGCAAAGCAGAGATAATTATTCTCAACTACCCAAACTCTGTAGGAGTGGGTCAGCTTCTAGTAACTGATATTTTTCACATGTTCTGCATGTTTATTTTGTCTTATAATAACTGACAAACTTTCACAGAGTAAGACAATTTACCAAATAGTTAAGGTTTCCTTGAGCAGTGTATAGAGGTTCATTTTTTCCTCCTCAGCAACCTAAAATTAATGAAAAGGATCCTAATGCATTCAAAACTGAGAGGTGAGGAGGTCTATGATTGATTGGGAAAATTTTTTCCAAAATTAGGATAGAGTGTCTGAATTGATACAATGCAAAATTTCTCTGAATTTTCTGCAGCAGAAATAATGTTCAGAGTGCTCAGAATGTAACTTGCTCACAAGAAGTGTTTGACAACGTAAAAGAACATTTCTCCCCTGAAGCTCACGTGGTGGGCTGACTAAAACTCTCTGGGGCTTCCCCTTCTGCAGACTTCAACCAGGGGAAATATCATCAAATATATCAGATCATCTGTTTTCTTCTATTCTTTCCTGTCTGCAGACTGCCTGAAGTCCTCTGAGGTTCCTTTGGAGTGGAACTCCCCTTTGATACCCCATAGAGTTCTTCTAGTTGACAAGGTAAAAACCTCAGTTTTTATTTCTGTCATATTCTGCACTCATAGATATTTCCCTCCCAATTCTTGTCTGCAGCTTTGTCCTGTACCTATTAGAAAAACATGTGCTTTCTCCACTCCTCAAGTGTCCTTATGCCATAAAGCAGGGAAAGTTCATTGACTACATAAGCTTACTCATTATGCTCTTCTACAGGGTTGAGCTCTGCTGTATTTATCCTTCTCATCTTTGTTCCAGAATTCATTCATCTTGCTGAAAGTTCATGTGTGGTCTAAGCTCGCCATCTAGGCTCCTTAATGGAGACACAGACAAATGATTCATTTCATCTGTTTTAAAACTTCAGAGGATAAAATTGCTCACCTTGGAAGGAGTTTTTCTACCACTTACCTTCTCTCTCTCTCTCTCTGTCTCTCTTTCTCTCTCAATTAAAACTCTGGACAACAACTTCGGACTGAACACTTAACATTATTTTGATGAAAATTAGATGGGATGAATTTCAGTCCCACTTACCAAGATCTTCCTCTCAAAAAGCTGCTCTATTCCTTCCCTCTCTAGTATTTTTGGAAATTGCAGAGGTTCCACAAGGAACTTCAAGAGGAAGGAGTTATGTCATGACATATAAGGCTTGCTGGGCAGTTGATCCACTGAGCAAAAAAAAAGACTGGAAACATTTTACGGACCTTTCTCCTGGAAAAGGTTAGTGTTGTCTGCTTCTGCAAACTGTGGGATGTTTGGAAAAAGTGGATATGTTGTTCCCAAGAACCTTCACCATCTCACCACTTCACTGGTCAAACAATTAAGAAAATGCTAAGTTGCACTCTCAAAAAGAACATCCAAATTACTATAATTCAAGACTCCATGCACATGCCAAACACCTAACACTGCAATGAATTTACAGTTAGCCACACATATACAAACAGGGTGCTGTACAAGGAACTAGCGGCGTGAATACTTATTTGTGCACATACATGACATTTAGTTGCACACAGGACTAAGATGGCCTAGCTCTTTCCTGCAGGAGACTCGTAGAATATCTTACCAGATCCAGACACTAGGAAAGAGAAGCAGCTGGTCTTTCTTTACAATTTGTCAAACCAGAAGACAATTTATTTCTACAGAGGCTGTTGGAAATATCTCCCATCCTTAATCAGCATAAATAATTGAGACAAAAATATAGATATGAAAAAGTAAAGAAGACTCTATGTATTTTGTTGTATGTTCTTTTATGTCATGTTTCATCCCATATAAAAACTTACATAGACTTGTTTTGACAATTTCAACTACACTCGTATACACAAAGCCTTCCAGCTACCCAAGTAGTTAGAGTCTTTAGCACTTTCTAGAGTCTTTACTGATCTTGTGGTTAGAAATAGTATACTTCTCTGATATTATATGTATTATCACACAAATTTCATATGGCATTCAGTAATATTCCCTCTGAACTCCACAGTTTTATCATATCGTTTCATTTTCTGTAACTCATGTTCTTGAAAGACGAAACTCAAATAACTTGTTGCGCCTAGTATTTTAGTAAAGTGTTTGGAAAAAAAAAAGTTAGCACAGCCTGACAGAGTACTCTGAAACAATATACTTTCTCCTATCAAATATAGTACTTCTTCCAGAACAGTGTGTTCTGGAACATGTTCTTGTCATAGTAATAACAAACACAGATTCAGGAATATTTTTCATCAGTTGTCCAGAATAACACCCATGAATTGTATTACTTGAGCTCTTACTGGTAAGTGCGTTATGTGTTTAAGTGTTGGGAAAGCTGAAGCATTCCAAATTTTGGTTTTTGTGTAGTCTTATGTCATTAAAATTGTTCNTCAACTATGCCTCTGTCAGCTTTCAGACCCCCTATTAAATCCTCCAAACCTATGAGAAAACCTTTAAAAGAGGTTGATTTTACACGTTTCTTTTATTGGTTAAGATTAAAAAAAAAAAATCAAGAATTAATAGCAGGGAGAAGGAGTTGCCAGTAATTCTGTGGCAGTCCCTAAAAGCAGACCTCAAAGGAAAATAAATGTTTTTTTTGAAAGACATATCTCTGAGCAGAGAAAATCAATTTTTTGGGGATGATAATTTCAGATTTTAAGAAATGCAACACACACAAAAAAAAAAAAAAACCCATAGGAATAGTGCTAAAACCTGAAAAGTTCAATAGAATTGAATGGAGTAATACTGAAAAGTAACCTAAAAATGTATAAAATCAAACTGTGGAAGAATGGTGCTAACTTTTTATCTGAGGGAGCAGCACTCCTCCAGCACATGCCCACACATTTTCTACTGGCTGTTGACTAAACTAACAAAAGAGAGAGAACTCCTTTTTCCTAACTACCAAAGAATATGAACACAGAATAACAGCAGTCCCATGTCTCAGTGCCAAAATACAGATCTGCCTACTATCACATAACATCAGCACCTCTCAGAGAACTACTGGGAGAAGGGAACAGTAGAATGCTCATCATTAAGCCTTTTAGCACTCAGAATTCTGCTCACTAATAGAAAATCTCTACTGAATTCAGAAGAGTATATAGTGGCCAGCATTACAATCATAAAATAAAATGTAAAAAAGCAATATTCACCTGCTTTTGCAGCAAATGTGTGCATGAAAAGCCACTGCTGCTACAGAAGTACTTCAGGTAGTGACTGTTCAAAAAACATCTATATCAAGGGAGCTCTTTCTGGCTGAGGTTCAGCTCAAGATTAATAGATGTCAGCTTGGGTGCCTGCATGGAGAAATCCACATTGTGTAAGGTATCTTAAGCTTCCAATACAGTCTCTGGATATCAAGGCAGCAATCAAAGAACAGTTCACCTTGGAGGAGCTGGTCACTTGAATCACTTTCCAGACACCTCTGACTGCATTGACCAGATCTTCACCGAGTTTAAGGGAGTTTAGCTCACAGGTAGAGATATCTGCCTGTAGGTGTCCAAATCTCAAATCAAATGTCAACACTTTAAAGCACTTGAAGCATGATATTATGGTCCTTCCTGTGAAAGGTAGCTTCATTCTGCTCAGACCTGTTTCCACTAAGATTCAGCCTGGTCCCTGTCTTGGAAGAACTATTTACATTCCGTATGCCAAGTAGGGTATGCCCCTGCAATTCTTCTATATTTTGTGTATGTGACAGGATACATTCTTTAACTGTGTCATGATATGCTGTAATTTTTTAACTCAAGACCTTGTTTTATTTAGTTCAGAACTCTGATGGTACGTGTGATAAAAGAAGAATTTCAGATACAAAGCAAGAGGACATTGGACACACCTCCTTGAGATCTCCTTCCACGGTTCTAATATGATTTGCAGAATATTGTTCTGGAGTATTAAGTTCTCTCCTATTGTGTTCCTCATTGATTACTCTTTTTTCTCTCTCCCTCTTTCTCTCTCCATTTATCATTATTTGTTGCAGGAAAGTGAATTTTTTTTTTTCACTTTGATGCTACTTTCAAATAATCCTGAGACAGATCTTACAGGTAGGAGCTGGATACCTCACTCCAGTCATAAAATTATTAAAAGCAGATAGAAGGCATTCTCAGACTACATCTAACATGCTTAGGAATCATCAACTTCAACGAGAAATGGCGGCAGTCACACAGAGAAATTTGAAGAAGGATCTAACTGTGACTTCTTACAATAAGAAATGGCTACAGTGCTCCAAGAACTGTGAAACCTAGATTCTGGGGACCTCATCAGCCTGATGAGGTTGAAATCTACAATCCACAACTTCCAGAACCACAAGTTCTTCATTCCACGTCTTAAAACCAGGCCACTATTCAGCCAGTCCTTGGGACAGAGAGCAAGTCTGACCCCAGAGCCCATGGATCAACCACTGTGACATGCAGGCATCAAAATCTTGGGACCCTGCTGTAGGGTCTATTTATGCATCACGGATCAAAACATCAGTGGACAAAATATACAAATGGCTTTGGTAGCAGGAACTAGGGGCCACTATTGCAGTTAGGAAAATCCATCTCTGAAGCCTGGTCCTAGCCACAGCCCTTCCAACATTTTTAAATGCATTTGGCTCCTACACTAAAGAGCTTCACTAGCCTTCACTGTGTTAGAATGATTTCATGGAGGCTTTTTTAATCTCTTTTTCGAGTAAATGAACACAAAGACCTATAAATAGGTTTTGAATTACTGTCTCTATTGCACACAGTTGTGGAGGACATGAAATCTCCTGGGAGCTTGATCTGTGTTAATTAAATCCAAAAAAAAAATCTCCATAAGGTCTAAAGCATGCTTAATGAATTAACATGGAGGCCCCGTTGAGCAAAAGCCTTTTAAACTCCTGTGAAACAAATCAACTCTCATTTTATTATTATCCACTTAACAAATTTAAACTGTCACTTTATATCATGTGAAACCAAATTTTTTCATAAATGCTAATTAAAACCATTAAAAATGGAAATCTTCTTCTAAGGGGCTTATGTGAAGTGTGAATATTGATGCAAAGAGATAGGCCTATTTGTCCTTATGAATGAAAGATAGTACTTCTGGTATAACAAGCTGTACTTGAGAAGAAGAATCTTCTGGGAGTAAGCACAGATGCCTAAATAAATTTGAGACATGGAGGAGCTTCAGCAAGCACGACTTAAAGGAAACTGCCATTGCCATGGGGTAACACTAGTTTTAAGGAATGTTATTGCACTTGAACTACAGAAAGCTGAGGAACGTAAAACAAACTTAAATGCAAACTAAGTGCCTCCTGATTTGAATCCTGAGAATCCATACATATTGAAGTTGATTTAGGGATCATCTTGATCCATGAGTTATTAATGTATGGGAATACTGGTGCTCATAGTAAAACAGCCAAACTGAATCTGGTACAATGCACAGAGCAACAGAGTGAGCAACCCTCCTAGCAAGGGTTAGAATTCACATGCAGTACATTCTTTCTTTAGCAACTGCTTTTACTTTGCCAAATTTTTTCGAAGCATATGTTGAGGAGCCCATGCATATGATTACTGCCAGAT